>CM036343.1:7910396-8180526 GCA_020615435.1 Telenomus remus | reverse complement strand
GCTTTTAAAAAATTCGAATTCTCGCAATACAGAGCTGAAAAAACAATTTATAGAGCTCTTTTACGTACGCTTTCTGCTAGGTGGTCCAAAATTGCCAGATCAGTGCTTTGACAGAGGCATTAATCAGCGAAACTCATATATGAATATCTCATGGATGTTAAATCAAATCTTTTAAAAAACCTCGTTTCCTTCATATTTCTTCGCTTTTACGTAGTTTCGAGCATAAAATCATCGTTTGCGTGCGTTTTTCCTAGCTAAAAACGTCGTTTTCCTACGATTGAGACTAGAAAATGACATTTAAAGAACTTTTAAGTACGCTTTTTATAGTTGAATTTGTTATTCAGGTCAAGATGCAGCCAACTATGTCTTGTTTATCGAAAATGCAATACGACTTTCCATTAATATTTGAATTAAAACCTATTAAAACTGTGTTTCGTGCGTTTTAAGCTCAATATCTTGTTTTTAAGTATAAAAACGTCGTTTTTGTGCGTTTTGCAAGCTTGAAAGTGCGGTTTCTGGCATGAAAACGACGTTTTCGTGTGCTTTCAGGCATTCAAACGTCGTTTTCAAAGCAAATTTTTGATCTTTGACGTTATTTCAGCCTTCGAATCATTGTTCTCTCAAAAATAAGATCAGGGTAACGCTATTCTTGTCTTTTTAACGTTCGCTATGCTAGTTCATATTGTAATTCAGTCAGATCAATGCATTAACTAGGAGTAGATAAGCGAAACTTAATCCGATTTAGCATCGAAATTCAGATTAAAACTCTGTTAAATCGTCGTTTTTTTTTCGTTTTGTAGCTCAAAAAACGCGTTTTTAGGCTTAAAAGCGACGTTTTAACCGTTTTTAATGTGCCATATTGTCATTTATGACCAATTCAGTTTTCGAAAACGATTGGAGCTTTAAAACATCGAATTCTCGCAATACAGAGCTGAAAAACAATATATAGAGCTCCTTTTCGTACGCTTTCTGCTAGTGTTTCCAAAATACAGCCAGATCAGTGCTTTGACAGAGGCATTAATCAGCGAAACTCATATATGATATCTCATGGATGTTAAAATCAAATCTTTTTAAAAACCTCGTTCCTTCAATTTCTTAGCTTTTTACGTAGTTTCGAGCATAAAATCATCGTTTGCGTGCGTTTCCTAGCTAAAACGTCGTTTTCCTACGATTGAGACTAGAAAATGACATTTAAAGAACTTTTAGTACGCTTTTATAGTTGAATTTGTTTATTCAGTTAAATGAATGCAGCCAACTATGTCTTGTTTATCGAAAATGCAATACGACTTTCCATTAATATTTGGATTTAAAACCTATTTAAAACTGTGTTTTTCGTGCGTTTTTAAGCTCAATAACTTGTTTTTAGTATAAAAACGTCGGTTTTTGTGCGTTGCACAGCTTGAAAGTGCGTTTCTGGGCATGAAAACGACGTTTTCGTGTGCTTTGCGCAGGCATTCAAACGTCGTTTTTAAGCAAATTTTTGATCTTGAACGTTATTTCAGCCTTCGAATCATTGTTCTCTCAAAAATAAGATCAGGGTAACGCTATTCTTGTCTTTTTAACGTTCGCTTATGCTAGTTCATATTGTAATTCAGTCAGATCAATGCATTAACTAAGGAGTAGATAAGCGAAACTTAATCCGATTTAGCATCGAAATTCAGATCAAACTCTGTTAAATCGTCGTTTTTTTTCGTTTTGTAGCTGAAAAACGCGTTTTTAGGCTTAAAAGCGACGTTTTAACCGTTTTAATGTGCCATATTGTCATTTATGACCGATTCAATGTTTCGAAACACGATTGGAGCCTTAACAACAACGAATTCTCGCAATACAGAGCTGAAAATCGAAATATAAAGATCTTTTATGTACGCTATCTGCTAGGTGTCTCCAAAATACAGCCAGATCAGTGCTTTGACAGAGGCATTAATCAGCGAAACTCATATATGATATCTCATGGATGTTAAAATCGAATCCTTCAAAAACCTCGTTTCCTTCAGTTTCTTAGCTTTTTACGTAGTTTCGAGCATAAAATCATCGTTTGCGTGCGTTTCCTAGCTAAAAACGTCGTTTTCCTACGATTGAGACTAGAAAATGACATTTAAAGAACTTTTAAGTACGCTTTTTATAGTTGAATTTGTTATTCAGTTAAATGAATGCAGCCAACTATGTCTTAGTTATCGAAAATGCAACACGATTTCCATTAATATTTGGAATTATTAAAACCTATTAAAACTGTGTTTTCGTGCGTTTTTAAGCTCAATAACTTGTTTTTAAGTATAAAAACGTTGTTTTTGTGCGTTTGCAAAGCTTGAAAGTGCGTTTCTGGGCATGAAAACGACGTTTTCGTATGCTTTTAGGCATTTAAAAACGTCGTTTTCAGCAAATCCAGATCTTAAACGTTATTTCAGCGTTCAAATCATTGTTCTCTCAAAAAATAAGATCTTGGTAACGCTATTCTATTCTTTTTAACGTTCGCTTATGCTAGTTCATATTGTAATTCAGTCAGATCAATGCATTAACTAAGGAGTAGATAAGCGAAACTTAATCCGAGTTATCATCGATATTCAGATCAAAACCTGTTAAAACGTCGTTTTTGTGCGTTTTTGAAGCTGGAAAAACGCGTTTTTAGGCTTAAAAGCGACGTTTTAACCGTTTTAATATGCCATATTGTCATTTATGACCAATTCAATGTTTCGAAACACGATTGGAGCCTTAAAATCATCGAATTCTCGCAATACAGAGCTGAAAAACAATATATAGAGCTCTTTTAAGTACGCTTTCTGCTAGGTGTTTCCAAAATACAGCCAGATCAGTGCTTTGACAGAGGCATTAATCAGCGAAACTCATATATGATATCTCATGGATGTTAAAATCAAATCCTTTAAAAACCTCGTTTCCTTCATTTTCTTTGCTTTTTACGTAGTTTCGAGCATAAAATCATCGTTTGCGTGCGTTTTCTTATGCTAAGACTGTCGTTTTCCTACGATTAAGACTAGAAAATGATATTTGAAGAACTTTTAAGTACGCTTTTTATAGTTGAATTTGTTATAACAGTTAAATGAATGTCTCTTCCAACTATGTCTTGTTTATCGAAAATGCAATACGACTTTCCATTAATATTTGGATTAAAACCTATTAAAACTGTGTTTTCGTGCGTTTTTAAGCTCAATAACTTGTTTTTAAGTATAAAAACGTCGTTTTTGTGCGTTGCACAGCTTGAAAGTGCGTTTCTGGGCATGAAAACGACGTTTTCGTGTGCTTTCAGGCATTCAAACGTCGTTTTTAAGCAAATTTTTGATCTTGAACGTTATTTCAGCCTTCGAATCATTGTTCTCTCAAAAATAAGATCAGGGTAACGCTATTCTTGTCTTTTTAACGTTCGCTTATGCTAATTCATATTGTAATTCAGTCAGATCAATGCATTAACTAAGGAGTAGATAAGCGAAACTTAATCCGATTTAGCATCGAAATTCAGATCAAACTCTGTTAAATCGTCGTTTTTTTTCGTTTTGTAGCTCAAAAAACGCGTTTTTTAGGCTTGAAAACGACGTTTTAACCGTTTTAATGTGCCATATTGTCATTTCATGACCAATTCAATGTTTCGAAACACGATTGGAGCCTTAAAAACATCGAATTCTCGCAATACAGAGCTGAAAAACAATATATAGAGCTCTTTTAAGTACGCTTTCTGCTAGGTGTTTCCAAAATTCAGCCAGATCAGTGCTTTGACAGAGGCATTAATCAGCGAAACTCATATATGATATCTCATGGATGTTAAAATCAAATCCTTCAGAAACCTCGTTTCCTTCAATTTCTTAGCTTTTTACGTAGTTTCGAGCATAAAATCATCGTTTGCGTGCGTTTCCTAGCTAAAACTGTTGTTTTCCTACGATTAAGACTAGAAAATGATATTTGAAGAACTTTTGAGTACGCTTTCTATAGTTGAATTTGTTATTCAGTTAAATGAATGCAGCCAACTATGTCTTGTTTATCGAAAATGCAATACGACTTTCCATTAATATTTGGATTAAAACCTATTAAAACTGTGTTTTCGTGCGTTTTTAAGCTCAATAACTTGTTTTTAAGTATAAAAACGTCGTTTTTGTGCGTTGCACAGCTTGAAAGTGCGTTTCTGGGCACGAAAACGACGTTTTCGTGTGCTTTTAGGCATTTAAACGTCGTTTTCAAGCACCTCTCAAATCTTTAAATCAAAACCTTTTAAAACTGTGTTCTCTTCCGTTTCTTAGCTATTAACGTAGTTTCGATCATATAAACATTGTTTTCGTGCTTTTCCCTGCTTGAATACGTCGTTTATGTGCAATTCCCAGCTTAAAAATGCGTTTCTGGAAATAAAAACGTGGTTTTCGTGCGCTTTCAGTCTTTCTAACGTCGTTTTAGAACGATTTTTGGCTCCTATGCGTGATTTTGGCCTTTGAATCATTTTTCTTTAGATATTAAGATGTGAATGACTCTATTCGAGGCACGTGAGAGTTTGCTGCTGCTAGTTCTTCTCGTAATACAGTGATCTATGGAGCAACTACGGAGTTCTTAAGCAAAACTAAAATTCAATATCTTGTCTATATTCCAATCGAAACCTCTTAAAATGTGGTTTCCGTGCGTTTTGTACCTCAAAAAAACGCGTTTCTGGGCTCGAAAACGACGTTTTAATGGTTTTGAGGTTACAGTTCGTTGTTTTTGAACAATTCAAAGTTTTTAAACACGTTTTCAGCTTTTACAACATTGTATTCTTGCGACGTAGAGCTGTGAACCGATATTTAAAGGTTTTTGAATAATGCTGCTGATAACTGTTTCCAAAATACAGCATTGTTCAGTATATTCCATATATAATATCTCATAAATGTTAAAATCAAAACCTTTAAAAACTGCGTTTCCTTTTGTTTCTTAGTTATTGAGGCAGTTTTGAGCATATAATCATCTTTTTTGTGCGTTTTGACCTTAAAAACTTTGTATTCTTGTGATTAAAACCTAGAAAACGCTTTTTCAAGAACTGTCAAGTACGCTTTTTATAGTTGGATTCTTAATTCAGCAGATGGATGCAACCAATGAGTCCTTGTTTATTGAAAGTAAAATACGATTTTCCATCGATATTCGAATGGAAACCTATTCGAACTGTGTTTTGCCGCGTGTTTGGGCTCAATACCGCGTTTTTAAGTATGAAAACGTCGTTGTTGTGCGTTTCCCAGATTGAAAATGCGTTTCTAGGCATTAAAAGACGTTTTCGTGTGCTATCAGGCATTTGAACGTCGATTTCAAGAAAATTTTCGCTCTTACACGTTATCTCAGCTTTCAAATCAATGTTCTCTCAGAATTAAGATCTGGGTAACGCTATTCTAGTCTTTTTAACTTATGCTAGTTCATATTATAATTCAGTCAGATCAATGCATCAACTAAGGAGTCGATAGGCGAAACTTAATCCGATTTATCATCGATATTCAGATTAAAACCTGTTAAAACGTCGTTTTTGTTTGTTTTGTAGCTCAAAAACGCGTTTTTAGGCTTGAAATCGACGTTTTAACCGTTTTAATGTGCCATATTGTCATTTATGACCAATTCAATGTTTCGAAACACGATTGGAGCCTTAAAACATCGAATTCTCGCAATACAGAGCTGAAAAACAATATATAGAGCTCTTTTACGTACGCTTTCTGCTAGGTGTTTCCAAAATACAGCCAGATCAGTGCTTTGACAGAGGCATTAATCAGCGAAACTCATATATGATATCTCATGGATGTTAAAATCAAATCTTTTAAAAACCTCGTTTCCTTCAATTTCTTCGCTTTTTACGTAGTTTCGAGCATAAAATCATCGTTTGCGTGCGTTTCCTAGCTAAAAACGTCGTTTTCCTACGATTGAGACTAGAAAATGACATTTAAAGAACTGCTAAGTACGCTTTTTATAGTTGAATTTGTTATTCAGTTAAATGAATGCAGCCAACTATGTCTTGTTTATCGAAAATGCAATACGACTTTCCATTAATATTTGGATTAAAACCTATTAAAACTGTGTTTTCGTGCGTTTTTAAGCTCAATAACTTGTTTTTAAGTATAAAAACGTCGTTTTTGTGCGTTGCACAGCTTGAAAGTGCGTTTCTGGGCATGAAAACGACGTTTTCGTGTGCTTTCAGGCATTCAAACGTCGTTTTTAAGCAAATTTTTGATCTTGAACGTTATTTCAGCCTTCGAATCATTGTTCTCTCAAAAATAAGATCAGGGTAACGCTATTCTTGTCTTTTTAACGTTCGCTTATGCTATTCATATTGTAATTCAGTCAGATCAATGCATTAACTAAGGAGTAGATAAGCGAAACTTAATCCGATTTAGCATCGAAATTCAGATCAAACTCTGTTAAATCGTCGTTTTTTTTCGTTTTGTAGCTGAAAAACGCGTTTTTAGGCTTAAAAGCGACGTTTTAACCGTTTTAATGTGCCATATTGTCATTTATGACCAATTCAATGTTTCGAAACACGATTGGAGCCTTAACAACATCGAATTCTCGCAATACAGAGCTGAAAAACAATATATAGAGCTCTTTTAAGTACGCTTTCTGCTAGGTGTTTCCAAAATTCAGCCAGATCAGTGCTTTGACAGAGGCATTAATCAGCGAAACTCATATATGATATCTCATGGATGTTAAAATCAAATCCTTCAAAAACCTCGTTTCCTTCAGTTTCTTAGCTTTTTACGTAGTTTCGAGCATAAAATCATCGTTTGCGTGCGTTTCCTAGCTAAAACTGTTGTTTTCCTACGATTAAGACTAGAAAATGACATTTAAAGAACTTTTAAGTACGCTTTTTATAGTTGAATTTGTTATAACAGTTAAATGAATGTCTCTTCCAACTATGTCTTGTTTATCGAAAATGCAATACGATTTTCCATTAATATTTGGATTAAAACCTATTAAAACTGTGTTTTCGTGCGTTTTTAAGCTCAATAACTTGTTTTTAAGTATAAAAACGTCGTTTTTTGTGCGTTGCACAGCTTGAAAGTGCGTTTCTGGGCATGAAAACGACGTTTTCGTGTGCTTTTAGGCATTCAAACGTCGTTTTTAAGCAAATTTTTGATCAAAACTTGAACGTTATTTCTTAGCCTTCGAATCATATAAAAAATAAGCTGAAAAATCGAAACGCTATTCTTGTCTTTTTAACGTTCGCTTATGCTGATTTTGCTTTGTTCTTTAGATATTTGTGAATTCACGTGAGTTTCAATGCAGTTTTGTCGTATCTGCTAATGGAACTAGATAAGCGAAACTTAATCCGATTTGCATCGAAATTCAGATCAAACTCTGTTAAAATCGTCGTTTTTTTTCGTTTTGTACCTGAAAAACGCGTTTTGGCTTAAAACGACGTTTTAACCGTTTTAATGTGCCAGTTCGTTGTCATTTATGAACAATTCAATGTTTCGAAACACGATTGGAGCCTTTTACAACACGAATTCTTGCAATACAGAGCTGAAAACATTAATAATGCTGCTAGGTGTTTCCAAAATACAGCCAGATCAGTGTGACAGAGGCATTAATCAGCGAAACTCATATATGATATCTCATGGATGTTAAAATCAAATCCTTCAAAAACCTCGTTTCCTTCAGTTTCTTAGCTTTTTACGTAGTTTCGAGCATAAAATCATCGTTTGCGTGCGTTTCCTAGCTAAAAACGTCGTTTTCCTACGATTGAGACTAGAAAATGACATTTAAAGAACTTTTAAGTACGCTTTTTATAGTTGAATTTGTTATTCAGTTAAATGAATGCAGCCAACTATGTCTTAGTTATCGAAAATGCAACACGATTTTCCATTAATATTTGGATTAAAACCTATTAAAACTGTGTTTTCGTGCGTTTTTAAGCTCAATAACTTGTTTTTAAGTATAAAAACGTTGTTTTTGTGCGTTGCAAAGCTTGAAAGTGCGTTTCTGGGCATGAAAACGACGTTATCGTATGCTTTTAGGCATTTAAACGTCGTTTTTCAGCAAATCCACGATCTTAAACGTTATTTCAGCGTTCAAATCATTGTTCTCTCAAAAATAAGATCTTGGTAACGCTATTCTATTCTTTTTAACGTTCGCTTATGCTAGTTCATATTGTAATTCAGTCAGATCAATGCATTAACTAAGGAGTAGATAAGCGAAACTTAATCCGAGTTATCATCGATATTCAGATCAAAACCTGTTAAAACGTCGTTTTTGTGCGTTTTGAAGCTGAAAAACGCGTTTTTAGGCTTAAAAGCGACGTTTTAACCGTTTTAATATGCCATATTGTCATTTATGACCAATTCAATGTTTCGAAACACGATTGGAGCCTTAAAAACATCGAATTCTCGCAATACAGAGCTGAAAAACAATATATAGAGCTCTTTTAAGTACGCTTTCTGCTAGGTGTTTCCAAAATACAGCCAGATCAGTGCTTTGACAGAGGCATTAATCAGCGAAACTCATATATGATATCTCATGGATGTTAAAATCAAATCCTTTAAAAACCTCGTTTCCTTCATTTTCTTTGCTTTTTACGTAGTTTCGAGCATAAAATCATCGTTTGCGTGCGTTTTCTTGCTAAGACTGTCGTTTTCCTACGATTAGGACTAGAAAATGATATTTGAAGAACTTTTAAGTACGCTTTTTATAGTTGAATTTGTTATAACAGTTAAATGAATGTCTCTTCCAACTATGTCTTGTTTATCGAAAATGCAATACGATTTTCCATTAATATTTGGATTAAAACCTATTTAAACTGTGTTTTCGTGCGTTTTTAAACTCAATAACTTGTTTTTAAGTATAAAAACGTCGTTTTTGTGCGTTGCACAGCTTGAAAGTGCGTTTCTGGGCATGAAAACGACGTTTTCGTGTGCTTTCAGGCATTCAAACGTCGTTTTTAAGCAAATTTTTGATCTTGAACGTTATTTCAGCCTTCGAATCATTGTTCTCTCAAAAATAAGATCAGGGTAACGCTATTCTTGTCTTTTTAACGTTCGCTTATGCTAATTCATATTGTAATTCAGTCAGATCAATGCATTAACTAAGGAGTAGATAAGCGAAACTTAATCCGATTTAGCATCGAAATTCAGATCAAACTCTGTTAAATCGTCGTTTTTTTTCGTTTTGTAGCTCAAAAACGCGTTTTTAGGCTTGAAAACGACGTTTTAACCGTTTTAATGTGCCATATTGTCATTCATGACCAATTCAATGTTTCGAAACACGATTGGAGCCTTAAAAACATCGAATTCTCGCAATACAGAGCTGAAAAACAATATATAGAGCTCTTTTAAGTACGCTTTCTGCTAGGTGTTTCCAAAATTCAGCCAGATCAGTGCTTTGACAGAGGCATTAATCAGCGAAACTCATATATGATATCTCATGGATGTTAAAATCAAATCCTTCAAAAACCTCGTTTCCTTCAGTTTCTTAGCTTTTTACGTAGTTTCGAGCATAAAATCATCGTTTGCGTGCGTTTCCTAGCTAAAACTGTTGTTTTCCTACGATTAAGACTAGAAAATGATATTTGAAGAACTTTTGAGTACGCTTTCTATAGTTGAATTTGTTATAACAGTTAAATGAATGTCTCTTCCAACTATGTCTTGTTTATCGAAAATGCAATACGATTTTCCATTAATATTTGGATTAAAACCTATTTAAACTGTGTTTTCGTGCGTTTTTAAACTCAATAACTTATTTTTAAGTATAAAAACGTTGTTTTTGTGCGGCCACAGCTTGAAAGTGCGTTTCTGGGCACGAAAACGACGTTTTCGTGTGCTTTTAGGCATTTAAACGTCGTTTTCAAGCACCTCTCAAATCTTTAAATCGAAACATTTTAAAACTGTGTTCTCTTCCGTTTCTTAGCTATTAACGTAGTTTCGATATATAAACATTGTTTTCGTGCTTTTCCCTGCTTGAATACGTCGTTTATGTGCAATTCCCAGCTTAAAAATGCGTTTCTGGAAATAAAAACGTGGTTTTCGTGCGCTTTCAGTCTTTCTAACGTCGTTTTAGAACGATTTTTGGCTCCTATGCGTGATTTTGGCCTTTGAATCATTTTTCTTTAGATATTAAGATGTGAATGACTCTATTCGAGGCACGTGAAGTTTGCTGCTGCTAGTTCTTCTCGTAATACAGTGATCTATGGAGCAACTACGGAGTTCTTAAGCAAAACTAAAATTCAATATCTTGTCTATATTCCAATCGAAACCTCTTAAATGTGGTTTCCGTGCGTTTTGTACCTCAAAAAAACGCGTTTCTGGGCTCGAAAACGACGTTTTTAATGGTTTTGAGGTTACAGTTCGTTGTTTTTTGAACAATTCAAAGTTTTTAAACACGTTTTCAGCTTTTACAACATTGTATTCTTGCGACGTAGAGCTGTGAACCGATATTTAAAGGTTTTTGAATAATGCTGCTGATAACTGTTTCCAAAATACAGCATTGTTCAGTATATTCCATATATAATATCTCATAAATGTTAAAATCAAAACCTTTAAAAACTGCGTTTCCTTTTGTTTCTTAGTTATTGAGGCAGTTTGAGCATATAATCATCTTTTTTGTACGTTTTGACCTTAAAAACTTTGTATTCTTGTGATTAAAACTAGAAAATAGAAAACGCTTTTTCAAGAACTGTCAAGTACGCTTTTTATAGTTGGATTCTTAATTCAGCCAGATGGATGCAACCAATGAGTCCTTGTTTATTGAAAGTAAAATACGATTTTCCATCGATATTCGAATGGAAACCTATTCGAACTGTGTTTTGCCGCGTGTTTGGGCTCAATACCGCGTTTTTAAGTATGAAAACGTCGTTGTTGTGCGTTTCCCAGCTTGAAAATGCGTTTCTAGGCATTAAAAGACGTTTTCGTGTGCTATCAGGCATTTGAACGTCGATTTCAAGAAAATTTTCGCTCTTACACGTTATTCAGCTTTTCATTGTTCTCTCAGAATTAAGATCTGGGTAACGCTATTCTAGTCTTTTTTAACTTATGCTAGTTCATATTGTAATTCAGTCAGATCAATGCATCAACTAAGGAGTCGATAGGCGAAACTTAATCCGATTTATCATCGATATTCAGATCAAAACTCTGTTAAAACGTCGTTTTTGTTTGTTTTGTAGCTCAAAAACGCGTTTTTAGGCTTAAAACGACGTTTTTTAACCGTTTTAATGTGCCATATTGTCATTTATGACCAATTCAATGTTTCGAAACACGATTGGAGCCTTAAAACATCGAATTCTCGCAATACAGAGCTGAAAATCGAAATATAAAGAGCTCTTTTAAGTACGCTTTCTGCTAGGTGTTCCAAAATACAGCCAGATCAGTGCTTTGACAGAGGCATTAATCAGCGAAACTCATATATGATATCTCATGGATGTTAAAATCAAATCCTTCAAAAACCTCGTTTCCTTCAGTTTCTTAGCTTTTTACGTAGTTTCGAGCATAAAATCATCGTTTGCGTGCGTTTCCTAGCTAAAAACGTCGTTTTCCTACGATTAAGACTAGAAAATGACATTTAAAGAACTTTTAAGTACGCTTTTTATAGTTGAATTTGTTATTCAGTTAAATGAATGCAGCCAACTATGTCTTGTTTATCGAAAATGCAATACGATTTTCCATTAATATTTGGATTAAAACCTATTAAAACTGTGTTTTCGTGCGTTTTTAAGCTCAATAACTTGTTTTTAAGTATAAAAACGTTGTTTTTGTGCGTTGCACAGCTTGAAAGTGCGTTTCTGGGCATGAAAACGACGTTTTCGTGTGCTTTCAGGCATTCAAACGTCGTTTTTAAGCAAATTTTTGATCTTGAACGTTATTTCAGCCTTCAAATCATTGTTCTCTCAAAATAAGATCAGGGTAACGCTATTCTTGTCTTTTTAACGTTCGCTTATGCTAGTTCATATTGTAATTCAGTCAGATCAATGCATTAACTAAGGAGTAGATAAGCGAAACTTAATCCGATTTATCATCGATATTCAGATCAAAACCTGTTAAAACGTCGTTTTTGTTCGTTTTGTAGCTCAAAAACGCGTTTTTAGGCTTGAAAAGCGACGTTTTAACCGTTTTAATGTGCCATATTGTCATTTATGACCAATTCAATGTTTCGAAACACGATTGGAGCCTTAAAAACATCGAATTCTCGCAATACAGAGCTGAAAAACAATATATAGAGCTCTTTTAAGTACGCTTTCTGCTAGGTGT
Organism: Telenomus remus; assembly: GCA_020615435.1. Classification (NCBI taxonomy): domain Eukaryota; kingdom Metazoa; phylum Arthropoda; class Insecta; order Hymenoptera; family Scelionidae; genus Telenomus; species Telenomus remus. Next base: position 8,168,350 of record CM036343.1, on the reverse strand, counting down.
TTCCAAAATACAGCCAGATCAGTGCTTTGACAGAGGCATTAATCAGCGAAACTCATATATGATATCTCATGGATGTTAAAATCAAATCCTTTAAAAACCTCGTTTCCTTCAATTTCTTAGCTTTTTACGTAGTTTCGAGCATAAAATCATCGTTTGCGTGCGTTTCCTAGCTAAAAACTGTCGTTTTCCTACGATTAAGACTAGAAAATGATATTTGAAGAACTTTTAAGTACGCTTTTTATAGTTGTCTCTTCCAAATTTGTTTATCGAAAATATACGATTTTCCATTAATATTTGGATTAAAACCTATTAAACTGTGTTTTCGTGTTTTTAAACTCAATAAATTTTTGTATAAAAACGTTGTTTTTGTGCGGCCACCTTGAAAGTGCGTTTCTGGGCACGAAAACGACGTTTCGTGTCTTTTGTTTACGTCGTTTTCGCACCTCTCAAATCTTTAAATCAAAACCTTTTAAAACTGTGTTTCTTGCAATACGAGTTTTCATATAAACATTGTTTTCGTGCTTTTCCCTGCTTAATACGTCGTTTTTGCAATTCCCAGCTAAAAAATGCGTTTCTGGAAATAAAACCTACGTCGTTTTAGAACGAAACTTTAGATATTAAGATGTGAATGACTCTATTCGAGGCACGTGAGAGTTTGCTGCTGTTACAGTTCTATGGAGCAACTACGGAGTTCTTAAGCAAAAAAAATTCAATATCTTGTCTATATTCCAATGCGTTTTTCAAAAAACGCGTTTCTGGGCTCGAAAACGACGTTTTAATGGTTTTGATAACTTGTTTGAACAATTAAGTAAACACGTTTTCAGCTTTTACAACATTGTATTCTTGCGAAAGCTGTGAACGATATTTAAAGGTTTTTTTTTGATAACTGTTTCCAAAATACGTTGCATTGTTCAGCTTGTTAAAATCAAACCTTTAAAAACTGCGTTTCCTTTGTTTCTTAGTGCAGTTTTGAGCATATTTCTGGGCATGAAAACGACGTTTTCGTGTGCTTTCAGGCATTCAAACGTCGTTTTTAAGCAAATTTTTGATCTTGAACGTTATTTCAAGAAAATTTTCGCTTTACCGTTATTCGCTTTCAAATCATTGTTCTCTCAAAAATAAGATCAGGGTAACGCTATTCTTGTCTTTTTAACGTTCGCTTATGCTAGTTCATATTGTAATTCAGTCAGATCAATGCATTAACTAAGGAGTAGATAAGCGAAACTTAATCCGATTTAGCATCGAAATTCAGATCAAACTCTGTTAAATCGTCGTTTTTTTTCGTTTTGTAGCTGAAAAACGCGTTTTTAGGCTTAAAAGCGACGTTTTAAACCGTTTTAATGTGCCATATTGTCATTTATGACCAATTCAATGTTTCGAAACACGATTGGAGCCTTAAAAACATCGAATTCTCGCAATACAGAGCTGAAAAACAATATATAGAGCTCTTTTAAGTACGCTTTCTGCTAGGTGTTTCCAAAATACAGCCAGATCAGTGCTTTGACAGAGGCATTAATCAGCGAAACTCATATATGATATCTCATGGATGTTAAAATCAAATCCTTCAAAAACCTCGTTTCCTTCAGTTTTCTTAGCTTTTTACGTAGTTTCGAGCATAAAATCATCGTTTGCGTGCGTTTCCTAGCTAAAACGTCGTTTTCCTACGATTGAGACTAGAAAATGACATTTAAAGAACTTTTAAGTACGCTTTTTATAGTTGAATTTGTTATTCAGTTAAATGAATGCAGCCAACTATGTCTTGTTTATCGAAAATGCAATACGATTTTCCATTAATATTTGGATTAAAACCTATTAAAACTGTGTTTTCGTGCGTTTTTAAGCTCAATAACTTGTTTTTAAGTATAAAAACGTTGTTTTTGTGCGTTGCACAGCTTGAAAGTGCGTTTCTGGGCATGAAAACGACGTTTTCGTGTGCTTTTAGGCATTTAAACGTCGTTTTAAAGCAAATTTTCGATCTTAAACGTTATTTCAGCCTTCAAATCATTGTTCTCTCAAAAATAAGATCAGGGTAACGCTATTCTTGTCTTTTTAACGTTCGCTTATGCTAGTTCATATTGTAATTCAGTCAGATCAATGCATTAACTAAGGAGTAGATAAGCGAAACTTAATCCGATTTATCATCGATATTCAGATCAAAACCTGTTAAAACGTCGTTTTTGTGCGTTTTGAAGCTGAAAAACGCGTTTTTAGGCTTAAAAGCGACGTTTTAATCGTTTTAATGTGCCATATTGTCATTTATGACCAATTCAATGTTTCGAAACACGATTGGAGCCTTAAAACATCGAATTCTCGCAATACAGAGCTGAAAAACAATATATAGAGCTCTTTTAAGTACGCTTTCTGCTAGGTGTTTCCAAAATACAGCCAGATCAGTGCTTTGACAGAGGCATTAATCAGCGAAACTCATATATGATATCTCATGGATGTTAAAATCAAATCCTTTAAAAACCTCGTTTCCTTCATTTTCTTTGCTTTTTACGTAGTTTCGAGCATAAAATCATCGTTTGCGTGCGTTTTCTTGCTAAGACTGTCGTTTTCCTACGATTAGGACTAGAAAATGATATTTGAAGAACTTTTAAGTACGCTTTTTATAGTTGAATTTGTTATAACAGTTAAATGAATGTCTCTTCCAACTATGTCTTGTTTATCGAAAATACAATACGATTTTCCATCAATATTTGGATTAAAACCTATTAAAACTGTGTTTTCGTGCGTTTTTAAGCTCAAAAACTTGTTTTTAAGTATAAAAACGTCGTTTTTGTGCGTTGCACAGCTTGAAAGTGCGTTTCTGGGCATGAAAACGACGTTTTCGTGTGCTTTCAGGCATTCAAACGTCGTTTTTAAGCAAATTTTTGATCTTGAACGTTATTTCAGCCTTCGAATCATTGTTCTCTCAAAAATAAGATCAGGGTAACGCTATTCTTGTCTTTTTAACGTTCGCTTATGCTAGTTCATATTGTAATTCAGTCAGATCAATGCATTAACTAAGGAGTAGATAAGCGAAACTTAATCCGATTTAGCATCGAAATTCAGATCAAACTCTGTTAAATCGTCGTTTTTTTTCGTTTTGTAGCTCAAAAACGCGTTTTTAGGCTTGAAAACGACGTTTTAACCGTTTTAATGTGCCATATTGTCATTCATGACCAATTCAATGTTTCGAAACACGATTGGAGCCTTAAAAACATCGAATTCTCGCAATACAGAGCTGAAAAACAATATATAGAGCTCTTTTAAGTACGCTTTCTGCTAGGTGTTTCCAAATTCAGCCAGATCAGTGCTTTGACAGAGGCATTAATCAGCGAAACTCATATATGATATCTCATGGATGTTAAAATCAAATCCTTCAGAAACCTCGTTTCCTTCAATTTCTTAGCTTTTTACGTAGTTTCGAGCATAAAATCATCGTTTGCGTGCGTTTCCTAGCTAAAACTGTTGTTTTCCTACGATTAAGACTAGAAAATGATATTTGAAGAACTTTTGAGTACGCTTTCTATAGTTGAATTTATTATAACAGTTAAATGAATGTCTCTTCCAACTATGTCTTGTTTATCGAAAATGCAATACGATTTTCCATTAATATTTGGATTAAAACCTATTTAAACTGTGTTTTCGTGCGTTTTTAAACTCAATAACTTATTTTTAAGTATAAAAACGTTGTTTTTGTGCGGCCACAGCTTGAAAGTGCGTTTCTGGGCACGAAAACGACGTTTTCGTGTGCTTTTAGGCATTTAAACGTCGTTTTCAAGCACCTCTCAAATCTTTAAATCAAAACCTTTTAAAACTGTGTTCTCTTCCGTTTCTTAGCTATTAACGTAGTTTCGATCATATAAACATTGTTTTCGTGCTTTTCCCTGCTTGAATACGTCGTTTATGTGCAATTCCCAGCTTAAAAATGCGTTTCTGGAAATAAAAACGTGGTTTTCGTGCGCTTTCAGTCTTTCTAACGTCGTTTTAGAACGATTTTTGGCTCCTATGCGTGATTTTGGCCTTTGAATCATTTTTCTTTAGATATTAAGATGTGAATGACTCTATTCGAGGCACGTGAGAGTTTGCTGCTGCTAGTTCTTCTCGTAATACAGTGATCTATGGAGCAACTACGGAGTTCTTAAGCAAAACTAAAATTCAATATCTTGTCTATATTCCAATCGAAACCTCTTAAAATGTGGTTTCCGTGCGTTTTGTACCTCAAAAAAACGCGTTTCTGGGCTCGAAAACGACGTTTTAATGGTTTTGAGGTTACAGTTCGTTGTTTTTGAACAATTCAAAGTTTTTAAACACGTTTTCAGCTTTTACAACATTGTATTCTTGCGACGTAGAGCTGTGAACCGATATTTAAAGGTTTTTGAATAATGCTGCTGATAACTGTTTCCAAAATACAGCATTGTTCAGTATATTCCATATATAATATCTCATAAATGTTAAAATCAAAACCTTTAAAAACTGCGTTTCCTTTTGTTTCTTAGTTATTGAGGCAGTTTTGAGCATATAATCATCTTTTTTGTGCGTTTTGACCTTAAAAACTTTGTATTCTTGTGATTAAAACCTAGAAAACGCTTTTTCAAGAACTGTCAAGTACGCTTTTTATAGTTGGATTCTTAATTCAGCCAGATGGATGCAACCAATGAGTCCTTGTTTATTGAAAGTAAAATACGATTTTCCATCGATATTCGAATGGAAACCTATTCGAACTGTGTTTTGCCGCGTGTTTGGGCTCAATACCGCGTTTTTAAGTATGAAAACGTCGTTGTTGTGCGTTTCCCAGATTGAAAATGCGTTTCTAGGCATTAAAAGACGTTTTCGTGTGCTATCAGGCATTTGAACGTCGATTTCAAGAAAATTTTCGCTCTTACACGTTATCTCAGCTTTCAAATCATTGTTCTCTCAGAATTAAGATCTGGGTAACGCTATTCTAGTCTTTTTAACTTATGCTAGTTCATATTATAATTCAGTCAGATCAATGCATCAACTAAGGAGTCGATAGGCGAAACTTAATCCGATTTATCATCGATATTCAGATCAAACCTGTTAAATCGTCGTTTTTGTTTGTTTTGTAGCTGAAAAACGTGTTTTTAGGCTTAAAAACGACGTTTTAACCGTTTTAATGTGCCATATTGTCATTCATGACCAATTCAATGTTTCGAAACACGATTGGAGCCTTAAAAACATCGAATTCTCGCAATACAGAGCTGAAAAACAATATATAGAGCTCTTTTACGTACGCTTTCTGCTAGGTGTTTCCAAAATACAGCCAGATCAGTGCTTTGACAGAGGCATTAATCAGCGAAACTCATATATGATATCTCATGGATGTTAAAATCAAATCTTTTAAAAACCTCGTTTCCTTCAATTTCTTCGCTTTTTACGTAGTTTCGAGCATAAAATCATCGTTTGCGTGCGTTTCCTAGCTAAAAACGTCGTTTTCCTACGATTGAGACTAGAAAATGACATTTAAAGAACTTTTAAGTACGCTTTTTATAGTTGAATTTGTTATTCAGTTAAATGAATGCAGCCAACTATGTCTTGTTTATCGAAAATGCAATACGACTTTCCATTAATATTTGGATTAAAACCTATTAAAACTGTGTTTTCGTGCGTTTTTAAGCTCAATAACTTGTTTTTAAGTATAAAAAACGTCGTTTTTGTGCGTTGCACAGCTTGAAAGTGCGTTTCTGGGCATGAAAACGACGTTTTCGTGTGCTTTCAGGCATTCAAACGTCGTTTTTAAGCAAATTTTTGATCTTGAACGTTATTTCAGCCTTCGAATCATTGTTCTCTCAAAAATAAGATCAGGGTAACGCTATTCTTGTCTTTTTAACGTTCGCTTATGTTAGTTCATATTGTAATTCAGTCAGATCAATGCATTAACTAAGGAGTAGATAAGCGAAACTTAATCCGATTTAGCATCGAAATTCAGATCAAACTCTGTTAAATCGTCGTTTTTTTTCGTTTTGTAGCTCAAAAACGCGTTTTTAGGCTTGAAAACGACGTTTTAACCGTTTTAATGTGCCATATTGTCATTCATGACCAATTCAATGTTTCGAAACACGATTGGAGCCTTAAAATCATCGAATTCTCGCAATACAGAGCTGAAAAACAATATATAGAGCTCTTTTAAGTACGCTTTCTGCTAGGTGTTTCCAAAATTCAGCCAGATCAGTGCTTTGACAGAGGCATTAATCAGCGAAACTCATATATGATATCTCATGGATGTTAAAATCAAATCCTTCAGAAACCTCGTTTCCTTCAATTTCTTAGCTTTTTACGTAGTTTCGAGCATAAAATCATCGTTTGCGTGCGTTTCCTAGCTAAAACTGTTGTTTTCCTACGATTAAGACTAGAAAATGATATTTGAAGAACTTTTGAGTACGCTTTCTATAGTTGAATTTATTATAACAGTTAAATGAATGTCTCTTCCAACTATGTCTTGTTTATCGAAAATACAATACGATTTTCCATCAATATTTGGATTAAAACCTATTTAAACTGTGTTTTCGTGCGTTTTTAAGCTCAATAACTTGTTTTTAAGTATAAAAACGTCGTTTTTGTGCGTTGCACAGCTTGAAAGTGCGTTTCTGGGCATGAAAACGACGTTTTCGTGTGCTTTCAGGCATTCAAACGTCGTTTTTAAGCAAATTTTTGATCTTGAACGTTATTTCAGCCTTCGAATCATTGTTCTCTCAAAAATAAGATCAGGGTAACGCTATTCTTGTCTTTTTAACGTTCGCTTATGCTAATTCATATTATAATTCAGTCAGATCAATGCATTAACTGAGGAGTAGATAAGCGAAACTTAATCCGATTTAGCATCGAAATTCAGATCAAACTCTGTTAAATCGTCGTTTTTTTTCGTTTTGTAGCTCAAAAACGCGTTTTTAAGCTTGAAAACGACGTTTTAACCGTTTTAATGTGCCATATTGTCATTCATGACCAATTCAATGTTTCGAAACACGATTGGAGCCTTAAAAACATCGAATTCTCGCAATACAGAGCTGAAAAACAATATATAGAGCTCTTTTAAGTACGCTTTCTGCTAGGTGTTTCCATAATTCAGCCAGATCAGTGCTTTGACAGAGGCATTAATCAGCGAAACTCATATATGATATCTCATGGATGTTAAAATCAAATCCTTCAGAAACCTCGTTTCCTTCAATTTCTTAGCTTTTTACGTAGTTTCGAGCATAAAATCATCGTTTGCGTGCGTTTCCTAGCTAAAACTGTTGTTTTCCTACGATTAAGACTAGAAAATGATATTTGAAGAACTTTTGAGTACGCTTTCTATAGTTGAATTTATTATAACAGTTAAATGAATGTCTCTTCCAACTATGTCTTGTTTATCGAAAATGCAATACGATTTTCCATTAATATTTGGATTAAAACCTATTTAAACTGTGTTTTCGTGCGTTTTTAAACTCAATAACTTATTTTTAAGTATAAAAACGTTGTTTTTGTGCGGCCACAGCTTGAAAGTGCGTTTCTGGGCACGAAAACGACGTTTTCGTGTGCTTTTAGGCATTTAAACGTCGTTTTCAAGCACCTCTCAAATCTTTAAATCAAAACCTTTTAAAACTGTGTTCTCTTCCGTTTCTTAGCTATTAACGTAGTTTCGATCATATAAACATTGTTTTCGTGCTTTTCCCTGCTTGAATACGTCGTTTATGTGCAATTCCCAGCTTAAAAATGCGTTTCTGGAAATAAAAACGTGGTTTTCGTGCGCTTTCAGTCTTTCTAACGTCGTTTTAGAACGATTTTTGGCTCCTATGCGTGATTTTGGCCTTTGAATCATTTTTCTTTAGATATTAAGATGTGAATGACTCTATTCGAGGCACGTGAGAGTTTGCTGCTGCTAGTTCTTCTCGTAATACAGTGATCTATGGAGCAACTACGGAGTTCTTAAGCAAAACTAAAATTCAATATCTTGTCTATATTCCAATCGAAACCTCTTAAAATGTGGTTTCCGTGCGTTTTGTACCTCAAAAAACGCGTTTCTGGGCTCGAAAACGACGTTTTAATGGTTTTGAGGTTACAGTTCGTTGTTTTTGAACAATTCAAAGTTTTTAACCACGTTTTCAGCTTTTACAACATTGTATTCTTGCGACGTAGAGCTGTGAACCGATATTTAAAGGTTTTTGAATAATGCTGCTGATAACTGTTTCCAAAATACAGCATTGTTCAGTATATTCCATATATAATATCTCATAAATGTTAAAATCAAAACCTTTAAAAACTGCGTTTCCTTTTGTTTCTTAGTTATTGAGGCAGTTTTGAGCATATAATCATCTTTTTTGTGCGTTTTGACCTTAAAAACTTTGTATTCTTGTGATTAAAACCTAGAAAACGCTTTTTCAAGAACTGTCAAGTACGCTTTTTATAGTTGGATTCTTAATTCAGCCAGATGGATGCAACCAATGAGTCCTTGTTTATTGAAAGTAAAATACGATTTTCCATCGATATTCGAATGGAAACCTATTCGAACTGTGTTTTGCCGCGTGTTTGGGCTCAATAACCGCGTTTTTAAGTATGAAAACGTCGTTGTTGTGCGTTTCCCAGATTGAAAATGCGTTTCTAGGCATTAAAAGACGTTTTCGTGTGCTATCAGGCATTTGAACGTCGATTTCAAGAAAATTTTCGCTCTTACACGTTATCTCAGCTTTCAAATCATTGTTCTCTCAGAATTAAGATCTGGGTAACGCTATTCTAGTCTTTCTAACTTATGCTAGTTCATATTATAATTCAGTCAGATCAATGCATCAACTAAGGAGTCGATAGGCGAAACTTAATCCGATTTATCATCGATATTCAGATCAAAACCTGTTAAAACGTCGTTTTTGTTTGTTTTGTAGCTGAAAAACGTGTTTTTAGGCTTAAAAACGACGTTTTAACCGTTTTAATGTGCCATATTGTCATTTATGACCAATTCAGTTTTTCGAAACACGATTGGAGCCTTAAAAACATCGAATTCTCGCAATACAGAGCTGAAAAACAATATATAGAGCTCTTTTACGTACGCTTTCTGCTAGGTGTTTCCAAAATACAGCCAGATCAGTGCTTTGACAGAGGCATTAATCAGCGAAACTCATATATGATATCTCATGGATGTTAAAATCAAATCTTTTAAAAACCTCGTTTCCTTCAATTTCTTCGCTTTTTACGTAGTTTCGAGCATAAAATCATCGTTTGCGTGCGTTTCCTAGCTAAAAACGTCGTTTTCCTACGATTGAGACTAGAAAATGACATTTAAAGAACTTTTAAGTACGCTTTTTATAGTTGAATTTGTTATTCAGTTAAATGAATGCAGCCAACTATGTCTTGTTTATCGAAAATACAATACGATTTTCCATCAATATTTGGATTAAAACCTATTAAAACTGTGTTTTCGTGCGTTTTTAAGCTCAATAACTTGTTTTTAAGTATAAAAAACGTCGTTTTTGTGCGTTGCACAGCTTGAAAGTGCGTTTCTGGGCATGAAAACGACGTTTTCGTGTGCTTTCAGGCATTCAAACGTCGTTTTTAAGCAAATTTTTGATCTTGAACGTTATTTCAGCCTTCGAATCATTGTTCTCTCAAAAATAAGATCAGGGTAACGCTATTCTTGTCTTTTTAACGTTCGCTTATGCTAGTTCATATTGTAATTCAGTCAGATCAATGCATTAACTAAGGAGTAGATAAGCGAAACTTAATCCGATTTAGCATCGAAATTCAGATCAAACTCTGTTAAATCGTCGTTTTTTTTCGTTTTGTAGCTCAAAAACGCGTTTTTAGGCTTGAAAAACGACGTTTTAACCGTTTTAATGTGCCATATTGTCATTTATGACCAATTCAATGTTTCGAAACACGATTGGAGCCTTAAAAACATCGAATTCTCGCAATACAGAGCTGAAAAACAATATATAGAGCTCTTTTAAGTACGCTTTCTGCTAGGTGTTTCCAAAATTCAGCCAGATCAGTGCTTTGACAGAGGCATTAATCAGCGAAACTCATATATGATATCTCATGGATGTTAAAATCAAATCCTTCAAAAACCTCGTTTCCTTCAGTTTCTTCGCTTTTTACGTAGTTTCGAGCATAAAATCATCGTTTGCGTGCGTTTCCTAGCTGAAAACGTCGTTTTCCTACGATTGAGACTAGAAAATGATATTTGAAGAACTTTTGAGTACGCTTTCTATAGTTGAATTTGTTATAACAGTTAAATGAATGTCTCTTCCAACTATGTCTTGTTTATCGAAAATGCAATACGATTTTCCATTAATATTTGGATTAAAACCTATTTAAACTGTGTTTTCGTGCGTTTTTAAACTCAATAACTTATTTTCAAGTATAAAAACGTTGTTTTTGTGCGTTGCAAAGCTTAAAAGTGCGTTTCTGGGCATGAAAACGACGTTATCGTATGCTTTTAGGCATTTAAACGTCGTTTTTAAGCAAATCCACGATCTTAAACGTTATTTCAGCCTTCAAATCATTGTTCTCTCAAAAATAAGATCTGGGTAACGCTATTCTAGTCTCTTTACGTTCGCTTATGCCAGTTTATATCGTAATACATAGAGATCAATGCATCATCTGAAGAGTCGTTAAGAGAAACTTAATTGGATTTTTTATTAGTAGTGCAATTAAAACCGTTCAAAACGTCGTTTTTGTGCGTTTTGTAGCTGAAAAACGCGTTTTTGGGCTCAAAAACGACGTTTTGATTGTTTTGAGTTGTTATTTTGTCGTTTTTTAATAATTTAAGGTGTTTAAACACAACTTCAGCATTAAAACATCGTATTCTAGCGATTGACGGCTGCAAAACGATATTTAAAGCTGTTTCATGTACGCTTTCTGCTAGGTGTTTTTAAAATACAGCTAGATCAGTGCATTGACTGAGGCATTGATCAGCGAAACTCATATATGATACCTCTCAAATCTTTAAATCAAAACATTTTAAAACTGTGTTCTCTTCCGTTTCTTAGCTTTTAACGTAGTTTCGAGCATATAAACATTGTTTTCGTGCTTTTCCCTGCTTGAATACGTCGTTTATGTGCAATTCCCAGCTTAAAAATGCGTTTCTGGAAATAAAAACGTGGTTTTCGTGCGCTTTCAGTCTTTCTAACGTCGTTTTAGAACGATTTTTGGCTCCTATGCGTGATTTTGGCCTTTGAATCATTTTTCTTTAGATATTAAGATGTGAATGACTCTATTCGAGGCACGTGAGAGTTTGCTGCTGCTAGTTCTTCTCGTAATACAGTGATCTATGGAGCAACTACGGAGTTCTTAAGCAAAACTAAAATTCAATATCTTGTCTATATTCCAATCGAAACCTCTTAAAATGTGGTTTCCGTGCGTTTTGTACCTCAAAAAACGCGTTTCTGGGCTCGAAAACGACGTTTTAATGGTTTTGAGGTTACAGTTCGTTGTTTTTGAACAATTCAAAGTTTTTAAACACGTTTTCAGCTTTTACAACATTGTATTCTTGCGACGTAGAGCTGTGAACCGATATTTAAAGGTTTTTAAAATACAGCCAGATCAGTGCTTTGACAAAGACATTAATCAGCGAAACTCATATATGATATCTCATGGATGTCAAAATCAAATCCTTTAAAAACCTCGTTTCCTTCAGTTTCTTCTCTTTTTACGTAGTTTCGAGCATAAAATCATCGTTTGCGTTCGTTTCCTAGCTGAAAATGTCGTTTTCCTACGGTTAAGACTAAAAAACACGAAAACGACGTTTTCGTGTGCCTTTAGGCATTTAAACGTCGTTTTTAAGCAAATTTTTTATCTTAAACGTTATTCCAGCGTTTAACTCATTGTTCTCTCAAAAATAAGATCTGGGTAACGCTATTTTAGTCTTTTGACGTTCGCTTATTCCAGTTTATATCGTAATACAGACAGATCAATGCATCATCTGAAGAGTCGTTAAGCGAAACTTAATTAGATTTTTTATCGGTTGTGCAATTAAAACCGTTCAAAACTTCGTTTTTGTGCGTTTTGTAGCTGAAAAACGCGTTTTTACGCTCAAAAACGACGTTTTGATTTGTTTGAGTTGACATTTGGTCGTTTTTGAGTAATTTAAGGTGTTTAAACACAACTTCAGCATTGAAACATCGTATTCTAGCGATTGACGGCTGAAAAACGATGTTTAAAGCTGTTTTAAATACGCTTTCTGCTAGGTGTTTTTAATATACAGCTGGATCAGTGCATTGACTGAGGCATTGATCAGCGAAACTCATATATGATATCTCTCAAATCTTTAAATCAAAACCTTTTAAAACAGTGTTCTTTTCCGTTTCTTAGCTTTTAACGTAGTTTCGAGCATATAAACATTGTTTTTGTGCTTTTCCCTGCTTGAATACGTCGTTTATGTGCACTTCCCAGCTTAAAAATGCGTTTCTGGAAATAAAAACGTGGTTTTCGTGCGCTTTCAGTCTTTCTGACGTCGTTTTAGAGCGATTTTTGGCTCCTATGCGTGATTTTGGCCTTTGAATCATTTTTCTTTTGATATTAAGATGTGGATAACTCTATTCGAGGCACGTGAGAGTTTGCTGCTGCTAGTTCTTCTTGTAATACAGTGTGATCTATGGAGCAACTACGGAGTTCTCAAGCAAATCTAAAATTCAATATCTCGTCTATATTCCAAACAAAACCTCTTAAAATGTGGTTTTCGTGCGTTTTGTACCTCACAAACGCGTTTCTGGGCTCAAAAACGACGTTTTGATGGTTTTGAGGTGACAGTTCGTAATTTTTGAACAATTCAAAGTTTTTAAACACGATTTCAGCTTTTACAACATCGTATTCTTGCGACGTAGAGCTGTAAACCGATATTTAAAGGTTTTTGAAGAATGCTGCTGCTTAACGATTCCAAAATACAGCCAGATCAGCGCATTGACTGAGGCATCGTTCAGTATATTCCATATAGAATATCTCATAAATGTTAAAATTAAAACCTTTAAAAACTGTGTTTTCTTTTGTTTCTTAGATATTGACTCAGTTTTGAGCATATAAACATTTTTTTTGTGCGTTTCGACCTTAAAAACATCGTTTTCTTGTGATTAAAACCTAGAAAACGCTTTTTCAAGAACTGTCAAGTACGCTTTTCATAGTTGAATTCGTAATTCAGCCAGATGGATGCAACCAATGAGGTCTTGTTTATTGAAAGTAAATTACGATTTTGCATCGATATTCGAATTAAAACCTATTCGAACTGTGTTCTCCCGCGTTTTCGGGCTTATACCGCGTTTTTAAATATGAAAGCGTCGTTTTTGTGCGTTACCCAGCTTGAAAATGCGTTTCTAGGCATTAAAAAGAGGTTTTCGTGTGCCATCAGGCATTTAAACGACGATTTCAAGAAAATTTTTGCTCTTAAACGGTATCTCAGCTTCCAAATCTTTCAAGCCTTTTTAACGTTCGCTTATGCTAGTTCATATTGTAATTCAGTCAGATCAATGCATCAACTAAAGAGTCGATAAGCAAAACTTAATCCGATTTATCATCGATATTCAGATCAAAACCTGTTAAAATGTCATTTTTGTGCGTTTTGTAGCTGGAAAACGCGTTTTTAGGCTTAAAAACGACGTTTTAACCGTTTGAAGCTGCCATATTGTCATTTCTGACCAATTCAATGTTTTGAAACACAATTGGAGCCTTAAATACATCGAATTCTCGCAAAACCGAGCTGAAAAACAATATATAAAGCTCTTTTAAGTACGCTTTCTGTTTCTAAAATACAGCCAGATCAGTGCTTTGACAGAGGCATTAATCAGCGAAACTCATATATGATATCTCATAGATGTTAAAATCAAATCCTTTAAAAACCTCGTTTAGTCAGTTTTTTCGCTTTTTACGTAGTTTTGAGCATAAAATCATCGTTTGCGTGTGTTTCCTAGCTAAAAATGTCGTTTTTAAAATGATATTTGAAGAACTTTTAAGTACGCTTTTCATAGTTGAATTTGTTATTCAGTTAAATGAATGCAGCCAACTATGTCTTGTTTATCGAAAGTACAATACGATTTTCCATCAATATTTAGATTGAAACCTATTAAAACTGTGTTTTCAAGCGTTTTTTGCTTGAAGCTGAATAACTTGTTTTCAAGTATAAAGTTTTTGTGCGTTGCACAGCTTAAAAGTGCGTTTCTGGGCACGAAAACGACGTTTTCGTGTGCTTTTAGGCATTTAAACGTCATTTTTAAGCAAATTTTCGATCTGAAACGTTATTTCAGTCTTTAAATCATTGTTCTCTCAAAAATAAGATCTGGGTAACGCTATGCTAGTCTTTTTACGTTCGCTTACTCCAGTTTATATCGTAATACAGACAGATCAATGCTTCATCTGAAGAGTCGTTAAGCGAAACTTAATTCGATTTATTATTGGTAGTGCAATCAAAACCGTTCAAAACGTCGTTTTTGTGCGTTTTTTAGCTGAAAAACGCGTTTTTGGGCTTAAAAACGACGTTTTACGGGTTTTAAGGTGACAGTTCGTCGTTTTTGAACAATTCAAAGTTTTTAAACACGATTTCAGCTTTTACAACATCGTATTTTGCGACGTAGAGCTGTAAACTGATATTTAAAGGTTTTTGAAGAATGCTGCTGCTTAACGATTCCAAAATACAGCTAGATCAGCGCATTGACTGAGGCATTGTTCAGTATATTCCATACTAGCTGAGCACCCTCGCTTCGCTCGGGCGTCAGCTTCGCTGCACTATTTGAGTTAGTTAAGGTTTTTTTTCGAATTGTTTGGATAAACAAATTGTAAGGACGAAAAAGGTTATACAAAATAATTAATGAATCCATTTTGCATTGTGCGCGAGAAGAAACCCACGTAACCGTGGTAAAATCATGGCATTTATTGATACATCGTGAAACTACAACACCTTATTGAACTAACGCATTCTGGTAAACCTTATTGAACTAACGCATTCTGGTAAACAATACTCTCTGGAGCGTAAATGTGTAAATTCCGTGGGTCGGAGACGCGCGAACATGCAACATAAAATTGTCCGTGAGAAAAACATAGTTTTTCAAGGTGTACACCAGCAACATGGAGCGTTTGACCTTGAGCTTAATTGATGGTCATTGCAAATGCCAATCTCACAGGAAATTGTCGTCTTTTGAATTCAAATGGAAGATCTGTGGGGATCACTGGTATCTGAGGGATCATGACGTTCGCACCTTGATTCGATCCAGTCATTATAGTGCCTTCAAATCATACAAATTAAATAGTATGTCAATACATTTGGTATAAAATGTAAAAGTTGTGTGACAATCTATAGCTTCCTACCTTTTATAATCCTATGCCGAAGTTGAGTGATGCGGATTCGAGTTCCATTGCATAAAACAGGAGGATTTAAATTTCGCAGCAGCATAACAGGAACTCCGACTTTTAATTTCAGTATGTGTGGCGGAACTCCAGACAATTCAAGCGAGTTCAAGAACTCAACCGAATGGTTTACCACTTCATCTTGATTTACTACGGAATTGAAAGAGGTGTAAATTTTCTGTTCCCCGGGAATTGTAGCCAATATTTTGTCATTCAAATCAGTGACAACATCGTTTGTTAACGCTAAAATAGCTCTTTCACATAACCAATCCATGTGTAAGTGATTTCGCTGGATGTTGGAAAAAACTGCAGCAATCAGTTTATCAGTAGAATTGGCAATAGTGCATAGTTCAAAAGAAAGAGTAACATTTCCATTAGCATCTGTTGGTAGCGTACCATTGCCGACTGTCAAAAGTAATGCAGAAAAATTGGCAGCGTTCTCATCATTGTGAAGATATACCCTCATGTTAATAGTCAGCGAATGGACTATGACACTTTGCCATAAGATTAAACTTTTGATACTGGCATTAAGCTAATCAGCTGGAGTTCCACGGGTGATGACCGGGAGGGTTTGTCGAAAATCACCAGCTAATATAACGACTAATCCTCCCATTATCCGATTGTCACTCCGTATATCTCTCAAGGTTCTCTCGAGTGCCTCTACTGCATGCTTATGCGAAGAAGAACATTCATCCCACACCAATAGTTTGCACAACCGTTTTCGAACTCTATTTATAATGGCTTATGTATTGTGTTCATAAAAAATTTGAAGATTTTCAAAAAACTAAGAAAATGTTTTTGAAATTTTCTCTGAAAAAAAATTAAGAAATCGATTTCTAATGTAGCCTACGTTAATTCTGAGAGTCCAAAGAATCACCCTGATGCTTTGAAATCATTTCCGAACGCTTCGTTGAGGCGTGATGCTCAGACAAACAAACAAACAACCAAACAAACAAACAAACAAACAAACAAACAAACAAACAAACATATTCTCAGTATTATTATATTAGTAGGATAAACAAGACCTCATTGGTTGCATCTATCTGGCTGAATTACGAATTCAACTATAAAAACCGTACTTGACAGTTCTAGAAAAAGCGTTTTCTAGGTCTTAATCACAAGAAAACGATGTTTTTAAGGTCAAAACGCACAAAAAAGATGTTTATATGCTCAAAACTGTGGTAATATCCAAGAAACGAAAGAAAACAGTTTTTAAAAGTTATGATTTAAACATTTATGAGATGTAATATATGGAATATACTGAACAATGCTGTATTTTTAAAACAGTTAGCAGCAGCATCCTTCAAAAACTTTTAAAAATCGGTTTATAGCTCTAAGTCGCAAGAATACGATGTTGTAAAAGCTGAAATCGTGTTTCAAACCTTTGAATTGTCCAAAAACGACAAACTGTCACCTCAAAACCATTAAACGTCGTTTTCGAGCCCAGAAACGCGTTTTTGAGGCACAAAACGCACGGAAACCACATTTTAAGAGGTTTTGATTGGAATATAGACGAGATATTGAATTTTAGTTTTGCTTAAGAACTCCGTAGTTGCTCCATAGATCACACTGTATTACGAGAAGAACTAGCAGCAGCAAACTCTCACGTGCCTCGGATAGAGTTATTCACATCTTAATATCGGAAGAAAAATGATTCAAAGGCCAAAATCACGCATAGGAGCCAAAAATCGTTCTAAAACGACGTTAGAAAGACTGAAAGCGCACGAAAACCACGTTTTTATTTCCAGAAACGCATTTTTAAGCTGGGAATTGCACATAAACGACGTATTCAAGCAGGGAAAAGCACGAAAACAATGTTTATATGCGCGAAACTACGTTAAAAGCTAAGAAACGGAAGAGAACACAGTTTTAAAAGGTTTTGATTTAAAGATTTGAGAGGTATCATATATGAGTTTCGCTGATTAATGCCTCAGTCAATGCACTGATCTAGCTGTATTTTAAAAACACCTAGCAGAAAGCGTACATGAAACAGCTTTAAATATCGTTTTGCAGCCGTCAATCGCTAGAATACGATGTTTTAATGCTGAAGTTGTGTTTAAACACCTTAAATTATTAAAAACCGACAAAATAACAACTCAAAACAACCAAAACGTCAATTTTGAGCCCAAAAACGCGTTTTTCAGCTACAAAACGCACAAAAACGACGTTTTGAACGGTTTTAATTGCACTACCGATAAAAAATCCAATTAAGTTTCGCTTAACGACTCTTCAGATGATGCATTGATCCGTCTGTATTACGATATAAACTCGCATAAGCGAACGTAAAAAGACTAGAATAGCGTTACCCAGATCTTATTTCTGAGAGAACAATGAGTTAAAGGCTGAAATATCGTTTAAGATAAAAAATTTGCTTAAAAACGACGTTTAAATGCCTGAAAGCACACGAAAACGTCGTTTTCATGCCCAGAAACGCACTTTTAAGCTGTGCAACGCACAAAAACGACGTTTTTATACTTAAAAACAAGTTATTCAGCTTAAAAACAAACGAAAACACAGTTTTAATAGGTTTTATTCTAAATATTGATGGAAAATCGTATTGTACTTTCGATAAACAAGACATAGTTGGCTGCATTCATTTAACTGAATAACAAATTCAACTATGAAAAGCGTACTTAAAAGTTCTTCAAATATCATTTTAAAAACAACATTTTTAGCTAAGAAACGCACGCAAACGATGATTTTATGCTCGAAACTACGTAAAAAGCGAAAAAACTGAAAAAAACGAGGTTTTTAAAGGATTTGATTTTAACATCCATGAGATATCATATATGAGTTTCGCTGATTAATGCCTCTGTCAAAGCACTGATCTGGCTTTATTTTGGAAACACCTAGCAGAAAGCGTACTTAAAAGAGCTTTATATATCGTTTTTCAGCTCGGTTTTGCGAGAATTCGATGTTTTTAAGGCTCCAATTGTGTTTCAAAACATTGAATCGGTCATAAATGACGATATGGCACATTAAAACGGTTAAAACGTCGTTTTTGAGCATAAAAACGCGTTTTTTAGCTACAAAACGCACAAAAATGTCATTTTAACAGGTTTTGGTCTGAATATCGATGATAAATCGGATTAAGTTTCGCTTATCGACTCTTTAGTTGATGCATTGATCTGACTGAATTACAATATGAACTAGCATAAGCGAACGTTGAAAAGACTTGAAAGATTTGAAAGCTGAGATACCGTTTAAGAGCGAAAATTTTCTTGAAATCGTCGTTTAAATGCCTGATAGCACACGAAAACGTCTTTTTGATGCCTAGAAACGCATTTTCAAGCTGGGTAACGCACAATAACGACGCTTTTATATTTAAAAACGCGGTATAAGCCCAAAAACGCGGGAGAACACAGTTCGAATAGGTTTCAATGCGAATATCGATGCAAAATCGTAATTTACTTTCAATAAACAAGACCTCATTGGTTGCATCCATCTGGCTGAATTACGAATTCAACTATGAAAAGCGTACTTGACAGTTCTTGAAAAAGCGTTTTCTAGGTTTTAATCACAGGAAAACGATGTTTTTAAGGTCGAAACGCACAAAAAAGATGTTTATATGCTCAAAACTGAGTCAATATCTAAGAAACAAAAGAAAACACAGTTTTCAAAGGTTTTAATTTTAACATTTATGAGATATTATATCCTACTAATATAATAATAATACTGAGAATATGTTTGTTTGTTTGTTTGTTTGTTTGTTTGTTTGTTTGTTTGTTTGTTTGTTTGTTTGTTTGTTTGTCTGAGCATCACGCCTCAACGAAGCGTTCGGAAATGATTTCAAAGCATCAGGGTGATTCTTTGGACTCTCAGAATTAACGTAGGCTACATTAGAAATCGATTTCTTAATTTTTTTTCAGAGAAAATTTCAAAAACATTTTCTTAGTTTTTTGAAAATCTTCAAATTTTTCATGAACACAATACATAAGCCATTATAAATAGAGTTCGAAAACGTAATGTTACGTTTCATATTCTGTAAAATGACTATCCTTCCTTCCTTATTAATAAACAAACGTGAGTATGAGAATAATTTTGAAATATTTTCTTGGGTTCGCAATTCGATCGTTATTTTGTTTTTGATTCAGTATGACTTTTCATTCAGTCGTGTTTATATCGTGTCCGCCAGTGACTTTATAAGTGACATCGAAATGCCGACGAAACGTAAAACACATTTGCAAAAAATAACTATTGATACAGCTAACATAGAGCTGCGCAAGCTACAGAGGCTGAGGAACAGCTTTGCCTCATCTGAATGGAGACCAAAGATCCTTCTACGATGCGGTACTACAAAAAATTAACAACAACGATCCTGCAATTTTTGCTCTGAATGCCTGTGGAGAAACAGGAAAAACATATTTATTGAATCTTCTGCTGTCAACTATCGGGAGTCGTCGTCACGTGGCTTTAGCTTTGGCTTCAACTGGTAACGCTTCCAGGTTGTTACAAGGAGGACGAACTGCTCACAATGTGCTCAAGTTGCCACTGAATTTGCACCATCAGGAGACCCCATTTTGTAACATCAGCGAAAATAGTCAAAGGGCCGAGGTGCTGCGGTTGTGCAAACTATTGGTGTGGGATGAATGTTCTTCTTCGCATAAGCATGCAGTAGAGGCACTCGAGAGAACCTTGAGAGATATACTTAGTGACAATCGGATAATGGGAGGATTAGTCGTTATATTAGCTGGTGATTTTCGACAAACCCTCTCGGTCATCACCCGTGGAACTCCAGCTGATTAGCTTAATGCCAGTATCAAAAGTTTAATCTTATGGCAAAGTGTCATAGTCCATTCGCTGACTATTAACATGAGGGTATATCTTCACAATGATGAGAACGCTGCCAATTTTTCTGCATTACTTTTGACAGTCGGCAATGGTACGCTACCAACAGATGCTAATGGAAATGTTACTCTTTCTTTTGAACTATGCACTATTGCCAATTCTACTGATAAACTGATTGCTGCAGTTTTTTCCAACATCCAGCGAAATCACTTACACATGGATTGGTTATGTGAAAGAGCTATTTTAGCGTTAACAAACGATGTTGTCACTGATTTGAATGACAAAATATTGGCTACAATTCCCGGGGAACAGAAAATTTACACCTCTTTCAATTCCGTAGTAAATCAAGATGAAGTGGTAAACCATTCGGTTGAGTTCTTGAACTCGCTTGAATTGTCTGGAGTTCCGCCACACATACTGAAATTAAAAGTCGGAGTTCCTGTTATGCTGCTGCGAAATTTAAATCCTCCTGTTTTATGCAATGGAACTCGAATCCGCATCACTCAACTTCGGCATAGGATTATAAAAGGTAGGAAGCTATAGATTGTCACACAACTTTTACATTTTATACCAAATGTATTGACATACTATTTAATTTGTATGATTTGAAGGCACTATAATGACTGGATCGAATCAAGGTGCGAACGTCATGATCCCTCAGATACCAGTGATCCCCACAGATCTTCCATTTGAATTCAAAAGACGACAATTTCCTGTGAGATTGGCATTTGCAATGACCATCAATTAAGCTCAAGGTCAAACGCTCCATGTTGCTGGTGTACACCTTGAAAAACTATGTTTTTCTCACGGACAATTTTATGTTGCATGTTCGCGCGTCTCCGACCCACGGAATTTACACATTTACGCTTCAGAGAGTAAAACATCGAATATTGTTTACCAGAATGCGTTAGTTCAATAAGGTTTACCAGAATGCGTTAGTTCAATAAGGTTTACCAGAATGCGTTAGTTCAATAAGGTGTTGTAGTTTCACGATGTATCAATAAATGCCATGATTTTACCACGGTTACGTGGGTTTCTTCTCGCGCACAATGCAAAATGGATTCATTAATTATTTTGTATAACCTTTTTCGTCCTTACAATTTGTTTATCCAAACAATTCGGAAAAAAAACCTTAACTAACTCATATAGTGCAGCGAAGCTGACGCCCGAGCGAAGCGAGGGTGCTCAGCTAGTCACAAATAAAATTTTTGATATTAGAAATATAGAAAATGTTTAACTGCTGAAACTTTTTATTTTTGAAAAGTATAATCACAAACACGAAAAATGCATTTTTTTAAGCAATAGTTCAAAGAAAAAGGAACATTTCATTTTATTGGAATACAATTTGCAAGGGTTATTGTAAATTAACTAAATGAATAAACACATTGTCGTAAATTTGCGTGGGTAGAATGAGTTGAAAAAAAGATGATGAAAACAAAACTAAAAAGATCAATAACTTCATGAACTCATTTTGATTCTTGATAATCATGACCATCCATTCGGCTTGACGAGCAATCTCCTTCAATAACCCATCTGATACAAAAAAAAATTGAATTAATCAATTGCCTATAGGATTGAAGTTTTTGTATTAGTTTTTGTATTATTTGTTTTTGTATTTGTTCTTTGAATATTTGAAAAAAATGAAAAAAATATTTGTAATTCAAATGAAGACTGAAGGCTATTTTTGGTTGGTTGGTGTATATTGGGAAAGGTGGGAGAAAAAATGTCTGGTGATAAAAAAAAAATAAATACCTTTAAAGAACTGTGAACTGATTATGGCGCTTCCATTTCGAACTTGAGATCCAGGTTGGCATCGCGTGCTATCTTCTCCATCAAAGCGTCTGAAACAACAAAAAAAAGTTATTATATTAACTGGCCACAAGATTGAAAAAATAAAAAAATTTGAAATATAGATGAATTAATAAACTTACAAGTAATCTTCATGTCGCAATTTTGGGACCTGATTTTTCGATCGAGCGTCTGGAAGAATTGCATTGGACGAAACAAGTTCCAATTTGAATCCTTGAGAGTGCTCTCCATTTTTGATAACTCGCTCTCGTACTTCTTTTTCAACTCCTTCCAGGTTGCAAACACCACTGGCCCTGGAAAAAATATTTTTTAAATGAACTTACAATTATTTTTTTTTTCATTTGGCATTTTGTTCTTTTTGATGTCAACTTTTTTTATCAATTTATATTAATTGGGATCTTTGTTTTTATCTCAGAAAAATATTTCTTTTGTTTTTTAATTTTGAAAAGTTGGTTGCTTTTTGTTTTTAAGTCACTTTATTTTTTGGTTATTAAATTAGATATGAAAAAATTTTCAATTTGAAAATTAAATATGAATTTGCAAAAACGTTACCAGTTGCAGCTGGGAAAGCATGGTTTATGATGCTTGCAACTTGGGCACTTGCAGACTGCATTGCTACCACACTGTTGTACTGTGGGTGGATTTCGTCACAAATGCACTGGAAATCCTTCATTAATTCAATTATTACGATTTTAAAACGCAACTCGGACATATTGAATTTTTTCAAAAACTTTTAATGAATTATTTATGACTTATTACTTCAACTGCCACTAGCATAATGACAGGAGGGACCGACAAATTGAAAAGTAAAAAAATTGAAACAATATGGACTGTCAATTTTAAAATTTGAAAATGTTTTCTTTTTTAAAACTTCAAAAATTATTTTTGTGAAACACAAAATTAAAATTGTGAGGTGACGTTGAAAAAATTCTGAATCAAAAAGAACAAAATGATAAATAGGAAAATAAATTGTTACTTTTAAATAGTACTGTTAAAAGTAACTCGAGCAAACAAACAATGACAAAATAAAATGAAAAAAAGAAACACAAATGTTGAAAAAGAAAAACTTACCTAAAAATCCTCGAGTCCTCCCTTGATAGTTTTGGAAAATCGACGGCACCGGTTTTGCTCGCCGGTGATTCTTTGCAGTTTCCCTGGAACTGCGTCAATGAGTTCGTGGCCATCAGATTTTTGTCCCCAAACCGACGTTGTTTACTGTTTAACACAGTAAACAACTTTGTACTGAACAGCTGCAATTTTCTCTGTAAAATTAAAACAAAATGATTAAATAATTTAGTAACACAATAAAACGTAAACACAACATAAACATGAACATAACCTCGCTCTTGAGTTTATGATTTTTCATTCAAAACAATAAAAACAACAGCAACCTTTTTATAAATATTAATTGATTTGATTAATTATTATTTGACAATTACCTGCTATCTGACAACAAATCCTCTTGCACTAAACCCCACAACTTTCCAAAAAAACTTTCAAAACAAACTTGGGGCGTGGAACGCGTGATCGACTACGCTGTCGCTTCGCATCGGTGTCGCAAGCGCGGCGCTGCGATCACGCGCATTCCAGGGCTGCGCATCGCGTAACGTGCGTGTCGAGATCGCATCGCAATCGCATCGCATGCGCGGAATCGTGTCCATTCTGACTGAGCCTAAAGTGACCGGCCTGAGCGCTATCGTGGCACTCCTAGAGCGCGCGACGACGAAGCTCCTCCGTTAACACGAGTTTCCATGCTTCTAAATCAGGTAAAATTTCGTCAACGACAACTCTTGGCCTATGAAAATAGAGCCGGTTGTCAACTAGTTTCCAATCGGGATTTTGATCCGGAAAACGCAAAACCTGCGCTCGCCGTAATTGGTACCATGCATCCCGAGTCGTACTGAAAACATTTTGAGTGTTCTCGCCTCCCAGCTGGGCGAGAGTGTCATCTTCGGGTGTGCTGTCCCCGACCGGTTCCTCGGACAGGGCAGCGGGTAATCGCGAGGATGTGTCCTTGCGCCGAATTATCTCGACATCGTATGACTGGAGTTGGATAGCCCAACGAGCCAGTCTCCCGGTCGAACCTTTCAACCCTAACTGCCAACGGAGGCTGGTTTCGTCCGTGGCCAAGGTGAAATGTGACATCTCGAGATACTCCCGAAATTTCTTGATAGCCCAAAGCGCGGCCAAGCATTCCCGTTCGGTTGCGCTGAATTTTCACTCGCTTTCCGAAAGCGTGCGGCTCGCGAAGCTAATAATCCGCGGTCGGCCCTCGAGGACTTGGGTCAAAACGGCACCGAGGCTTACGTCGCTCGCGTGTGTTTGCAAGTGAGACGGTTCCGCGAAATTCGGATAAGACAGCGTCGGGGATGACGTTAAGGCGCGCTGAATTCGAAGAACGGCATCGCTTTGTACCGCACCCCAAACCCACTTCTGACTTGTCTTCAATAACCGCGTCAACGGCTCAGCCACCGTGGCCAGATCAGGGAGGTATTTGCGATACCAGCCAATCATGCCAAGAAATCTGCGCACTTGTTTAACGTTTTTCGGAACCGGGTACTCTAATATCGGCCGCGTCTTGTCCGGGTCGACTCTAATTCCGTGTTTGTCAATATAAAAGCCCAAGTATTTGGCCTCGGGCTTACAAAAATGGCTCTTCTCGGCGTTAATCGCCAGATTCGCGTCCCTCAACTTTCGAAGCACCCTTGTCAACGTTTCCAAATGCTCGTCGAACGACTCCGTTACCACCACAATATCGTCTAAGTACGCGAACACCTTCCCCTTAAACTCTTGCCCAAGAACGGTGTCGATCAGCTTTCGAAAGGTAGCTGGCGCACCTGACAACCCAAAGGGGAGAACTCGAAAATGATAGTGTCCCTTACCGGGCACGGAAAACGCGGTGATCTCGCAGCTCGACTCGCCCAGTGGCACTTGGTAGTACGCTTGGCTCAAATCGATCGTCGAAATGTAGCGCGCCGCTCTCAGCTGTTGCAAAATTGAATCTAAAATCGGGATCGGATACGCGCATGGCTCCGATACCTTGTTCACCATCCGAAAATCGATGCACATGCGGAATTTGCCGTTTGATTTGCGAATCATAACAATCGGAGAAGACCAACCACTACTTGAATTCACAATTACCCCGGACTCGAGTAACTTGTCTACCTCATCGCATATTGACCGATAAACTACCGGGGACACGCGCCTGAATCGTTGACGAATGGGAGGATGGCCACGTACATCGATGTGATGCGTGATAGCCGTGGTCGTAGGAAAGCGGGTCGGCAAGGGGGGAATTTCTGCTCGGAGCATCGCTTCCAGCTTGGCCTTCTGCCCTGAAGACAGTTCGCATAGACCGGGGTGACCTTCCAGTCCCGCGGCGATTTCGTCAAGTTTCCTTGACGGGAAACGTGGTCAAAACCATGCTGAGCCGCACCTTCGCGTGCCAGCTCGTCGGCGCGTAGATTACCGGGCTCGTCGGCGTAACCTCTCACGTGCTTTATCTCGACCGCGTCAAACTCCTGCAAAAGGCGACTAAGACGCTCCCACTCGGCCCTATGCGCGACGTCCTTGCGATTGGCGTTTTTCCAACCATTTGACTCCCAAACCGGAAACCAGCGATTGAAAAAATCGGCCACGAATTTCGAGTCGGTAATTATTCTAACTAGCTGAGCACCCTCGCTTCGCTCGGGCGTCAGCTTCGCTGCACTATATGAGTTAGTTAAGGTTTTTTTTCCGAATTGTTTGGATAAACAAATTGTAAGGACGAAAACGGTTATACAAAATAATTAATGAATCCATTTTGCATTGTGCGCGAGAAGAAACCCACGTAACCGTGGTAAAATCATGGCATTTATTGATACATCGTGAAACTACAACACCTTATTGAACTAACGCATTCTGGTAAACCTTATTGAACTAACGCATTCTGGTAAACAATATTCGATGTTTTACTCTCTGGAGCGTAAATGTGTAAATTCCGTGGGTCGGAGACGCGCGAACATGCAACATAAAATTGTCCGTGAGAAAAACATAGTTTTTCAAGGTGTACACCAGCAACATGGAGCGTTTGACCTTGAGCTTAATTGATGGTCATTGCAAATGCCAATCTCACGGGAAATTGTCGTCTTTTGAATTCAAATGGAAGATCTGTGGGGATCACTGGTATCTGAGGGATCATGACGTTCGCACCTTGATTCGATCCAGTCATTATAGTGCCTTCAAATCATACAAATTAAATAGTATGTCAATACATTTGTTATAAAATGTAAAAGTTGTGTGACAATCTATAGCTTCCTACCTTTTATAATCCTATGCCGAAGTTGAGTGATGCGGATTCGAGTTCCATTGCATAAAACAGGAGGATTTAAATTTCGCAGCAGCATAACAGGAACTCCGACTTTTAATTTTTTGTATGTGTGGCGGAACTCCAGACAATTCAAGCGAGTTCAAGAACTCAACCGGATGGTTTACCACTTCATCTTGATTTACTCCGGAATTGAAAGAGGTGTAAATTTTCTGTTCCCCGGGAATTGTAGCCAATATTTTGTCATTCAAATCAGTGACAACATCGTTTGTTAACGCTAAAATAGCTCTTTCACATAACCAATCCATGTGTAAGTGATTTCGCTGGATGTTGGAAAAAACTGCAGCAATCAGTTTATCAGTAGAATTGGCAATAGTGCATAGTTCAAGAGAAAGAGTAACATTTCCATTAGCATCTGTTGGTAGCGTACCATTGCCGACTGTCAAAAGTAATGCAGAAAAATTGGCAGCTTTCTCATCATTGTGAAGATATACCCTCATGTTAATAGTCAGCGAATGGACTATGACACTTTGCCATAAGATTAAACTTTTGATACTGGCATTAAGCTAATCAGCTGGAGTTCCACGGGTGATGACCGGGAGGGTTTGTCGAAAATCACCAGCTAATATAACGACTAATCCTCCCATTATCCGATTGTCACTCCGTATATCTCTCAAGGTTCTCTCGAGTGCCTCTACTGCATGCTTATGCGAAGAAGAACATTCCTCCCACACCAATAGTTTGCACAACCGTTTTCGAACTCTATTTATAATGGCTTATGTATTGTGTTCATAAAAAATTTGAAGATTTTCAAAAAACTAAGAAAATGTTTTTGAAATTTTCTCTGAAAAAAAATTAAGAAATCGATTTCTAATGTAGCCTACGTTAATTCTGAGAGTCCAAAGAATCACCCTGATGCTTTGAAATCATTTCCGAACGCTTCGTTGAGGCGTGATGCTCAGACAAACAAACAAACAAACAAACAAACAAACAAACAAACAAACAAACAAATATATTCTCAGTATTATTATATTAGTAGGATAGGATAGGATTCGCGTTTCTCCTAACTCCCGTGCACGGACTGCTGCTTCAATTACGGCCTCTATTTCCGCCCGATTGTTCGTTTGTTTACCCTCTAAGGGCCGAGAGACGTTGGCTGGATGATCTTCGCCAAAGTACACCCCTATCCCGGCTCTTGCACTTGGACTACCGTTATCAAAACAACAACTGTCTGTCCAGATATCGAGTGCGTTAAGAGGCTCGACCTGCTCGATGAAATTTGCACTATCTGTACCGTTTTCCTTAACGTCAAAATTAAATTTATCGTCCGGTTTGTCGCTCAAATGTCACGACAAACCCTTGAAATCCACCAGTACCTCGAACTCCCTCAGGGTGTCTAAGCCTATGACACACGGCGCGACCAATGACGGCAGAACGCAGAGGTTGACCTCCCTTGTGCGCCCTCCTAACGTCATCGGAACCCGATATTCGACCGCGCACGGCACCACGTCGCCGTTTGCAATTCGAACCTGCACCCGACTCGGCCATGGCTCAAAACCCTGGCCGCGTGCCTGCTTGCCCATGTGCGAATCGACAAACGTGCGGGTAGCACCCGAGTCCATCATCGCCCGAATCGGCTTGCCCATGACTTGAGCCTCGACAAATAAAAGCTGCGACGAACCACCTGTGCGTTGCACTCGCAGTTCGACAATTTCCGGGGGGTCAATCACCTGGGGCGGCTGAACCGCCTCGGTCTCCGTCGCGGGCGCAAGTTCCAACCTCACGGTCTCGGTCTTGGTTACGACAAGCTCGGCGCTGGAGTCTAAGTTATGGACGGGTTTAGTAGGGGTCGTGAGGGGGTCAGTCTCCGTCCGAGTTACCTTCCCCCGTTCCCGTTTCCCGAACAATTCGGACGGTGCGGTTTCGTTACACCCGGCCTTTGACATCCGTAGCAGTGTATCTTGCCTGCGTCAGGACACTCGGTTCTGAAATGACCCTCTTTCCCACACGTCCAGCACGCGTAAGGTGACCTTGTCCCATCGTCCGTCTGTCGAGTCTGGTCAGTCTGATTCTGATTGGTACTCGGCGGCGGTTTCCTCAAATTAGCTTTGTTAACCGCGGCCCGGTTGTCGTTACCCTGGCGCCGTTGCTGTGCGGCAAGCAGCGCTTCGGGGTCGTCAGTACGTGCGTCGTTGTCTATCGCGTGTAATTGACTCCGATTCCCCTTCGGTGGCCGGTATCCCATCGAGGGACATGCCATCTCATCAGGGGGTGGAGGGGGCGTAAACATTTTGGAGTTGCGCATCACAGTCTCCCGGCGGACGGCCGTGATCTCAAGCTGATCAAGAGAGCAAATCTCCTCCCGTGGAATCAACAGTTGCAACGCCGGCAACATGTTCCGGTAGGCCCGGTCTATTTTCGTCGCTTCTGACCAAGCCGGCGAAACGCGGTTCATCATGCTGCGAATGTACGTCAAATAATCTGCGACCCTTTCCTCGGCACCTTGAGTTCGCCTCTCAATGTCAACGAGGAGTGAATTTGCAAAGTCGGGGTCGATGAAACGAATTCGAAAAGCCTGCATGAAGTCGGCGAAGGTATGCCACTTGTCTCGCATGCTGCGGTACCAAATCAGAGCAATATCTGACAAAAGAACCGGAATCCCGTCTAGAATATCGCCATCCGTTAATGTCATAACGCGACGCGCATCCTCGAGACGGCTGATGTATAGCTCGGCGTCTCCCCTGCCAGAGAATTTCAAATCCCATTTCCTGAGCGTGCCAACCACCTGCGTGGGCGTAGTCCGCGTGTCCCGGTATGAACCTGTGACGTTTGGTGCGTGAACGGGGTGAACGTAATTCCCAGGGGGAGGGGGCATCTCATTGGCACGATGAATCGGGCTGCCCCAGTGGTCGTGGAAACCACCGGCTAATTGGGCAGGCGGAGGCGGCTGGTGAAACCTCGTCCGCGGCAACTCGACGCCCCGCGGTTGGGGCGGCGAAGACGTATGCGGCCCGTGACCCGGTGGCCGATCCACACAGCTACTCCGTAATCCAGCAACTCCCGCCTCGTACTCGTGACGTGCCGACTCAACTAACTTTTCCCCCTCTATTCGCGCCTTTTCTAACTTACGACCGGTCTCAATCAACAGGCCGTCTCGCTCTCGCTCAGCGCAACGGCGCTCTTCGCGGACCGCGGCGCTAACCCTCTCCTCTAAGTCCCTACGAGACTTCTCACGCTCCTCTGTCCTAGCCTTCTCGACCTCCTTTTCGACCCACTTTTTCGTTTCGCGAATTTCCTCGGTTTCCTCGGTTAAATCTCGCTTCACCGTCTGATTCAACACCCCGAGACCCGCCTGCACGTCCTCGGCGGTCATCTGCTCTAGCTTAATCAATTCTTGTACGAACGGGGGCACGTCCTCAATCGCTCGAAAGTGACTTAGAAGGGTGTTACGGCGGTAGCGCATCGTCCCCGTGCACTCGATGTTACGGTCGGCCAACTCTCGGTCTAACTGTTCGGGGCTCAGACGAACGACCCAATTGGTGACCAGGCCGCAAATCAAGGCCGAGTTACGACTTGCCATTTTGACCGGTGAAATCGAAACGACACTGACCTACCGTCACCCGTCTCCGCGTTATCAATCCGTCAACTAGTGAAATCGGACGGATGAGGCGGTAGAGAGAACCAAACCACTGACGAAACGGAAAGCCAAAGAAAACACCGGTCGAGCTAGTGTGCGCGGCCTCTCTGAACACACTCAGAACGAAAACCTCTCAAAAAAACAAAAATGAACACGAACAATCTCGCAACAATCTCAGGAGTGGGGAGAAAAAAAAACAAGGAGAAAAAAAAACGAAAAACGACACGGTTTTTCGTCCTTTGTTTATTCTCCACGCGCCATTTTTATCCCTGCCCGTAATATCATTATCTATGTTTGCTAATTTTGTATTGGGCCCTCTCGGTACCCGTGGATTCGCTGGACAAAGCAACCCCACCGGGTCGAAAGAAAAATCAGAACCGACCTACAAGGGACTAAAACTGGGTATAGTCGGATCTCCTCGGTGACGGACTCGTCGAGATCCGAGGTCGGGTCTCCCAACTACCACAATAATTCGGATTTTAATTGGGACAGATTTTATTTCGTGTTGGTTTCGCACTCGTAATCGGTGCTCGCGCGAAACCAAAACAAACTCGTATGTTTACAGGTATTGTTATGAGCTCGCTCTTACCTCGTTATCGAGCTCGGGACAATGAATGAACTAATAGCAGCTATAAAATTTTTCAGACACAAACAATAATTCACACAAAAACAATATTCACACTTATAATATTTCTCCCTTTACATGCAACATTTCCCTTCACCGGTTTTCGGATCTGCAAGGGTCTCCGTCGCAAAAAATTTTTACTGAGAGAAAAATCTATTAGTTTGTTTTTACGGTTTAGACAATTTCAGGATCCTGGCAGGATCGCCAATGTGACGTGGCGTTTTGCGGTCCACCCGCCCCTTCGCCACGGAACCCAAATGATAAATAAAAGGTCGACAATTATTTTCTAAAACCCAATTCCGGTACACGTAACCTGGTCCAACGTTGCCTCGGATCGCCACCAAATTTTCAGGGAAAACTTGGAAACCCCTTTCAAAGCGGAATCGTTCTCAAAAATCTTGTCAAACAATTACTTATCGAGTCAAACGGGCACCGTGAAGCGGCACTCGAACAATTTGCGCAACGGATAATCTGACTTCCAAAAATTCCAAGAAAGAATCCCTTTCATATTTTGGTCTAAATATTGTTCATTTCCTTTAACGTTACTCGGGGAAAATAAAATAAAAAAAAAATCACAATTTAATTGCCAATCTTGATAGTTTATTTTACTCCCAACTTTCCTTCTAAACTTTTACAAAACAAAATCAAAGTCAATTTAGTATTACGGTTTCTCTGTATTCTAGTTCTGGCAAAATTTCAAACTTTATTTTTTTTTCTTTTTCTCCACAGTTCTACTTAATCAAAAATACAATTTTCGCTATCGCATCGGACACGAGGGAATATTATTACTCAAAATCAAAAATGGCTCCGGAGAGCACGTTTTACTTCTGTTCAGGCTTCCAATCGACTTTACTCTTTTACGTTACAACAGTTCCTCGGGCTCCGGGACAATTGGTACCACGATCTAACAATTGCCACCTCGGAAAGACCCGTTTTGCCGTTACAAAACAAAACTACTGCAAAAACCGGCCTTGATTTCTGCCGTCCTCGGATATCGCTCGCAAATTCGATCCAAGATACTTCGGCCCGGCAAAAATCGTACCGAAACGACTTTACTTTACTTGCAAAAGCTCTCGAAAACCCTTACAAAACTTTTACTAATTAACAAAAGCACCAACGTTACCGGTCGATGACGCTGGTGGGAGCGGGAGCTTGGGCTGGATCGGTTGTCGTCCCTCGGTCCGTCTACGTTCGTAGCCTCGTACCATCTCCAATCGACTCCTTGAATAATTAATTTTTCTTCTTTCGCAATGCCGGCTACCGTTCCCATCCACCTCGCTTTTTTCCCGTGTCTCGCTTGCCGTGTGTAGCGCTCTGCTCATCGGTGACGTAGCTCGCCGTACCCCGCTTGCCTCGCCTCTCTGCAGCTTGGGGGCCGTTCTCCGTCTCGCTCGGCGTCTCGTGAACGGACATCCTTCCCTCTCATCGACGACTCGGGCTGACTCCTGGGTTTACCCTTCGTACGAAGGTTGGGACCCCAAACTCGGTCCACGTCTTCCCATCTGTCAGGTCTCCTATCTCCTCGGCACGCCAGACAAGATTTAGCTGGAGCTGGCGGCTGCAACCACCCGGGCTGGCGCCTTGTAGCAGCATTAACTCAGCCTGCCCGCCAAAGCGGGTGCCCGGAGGTTCGCTAGGCCCAAGAGTTGTTGGTGTGCTAACGCAGTTAGGTGGGCAGCAACTCGTTCTCGTCTCTCGTCTCTCTTCGTCTCTCCTGCTCTCGCTGGTATCAACGGGCCTCTCTCGGACCTCGTTCCCGTCTCTCGTTGTCGTCTAGATCCCTGGTTGGCGAGGGGCAAGCGAGCACAGTACTTAAGTTCGGCTTCCGGTCACAGTTGCCGGGCATTGCTTATCGGTTCCAGCGGTTGGGCTGCTGGAAACACTTCAACTGTGTGCCAGCTGTTCGGCTGCTGGCATCCTGGCAAGGTTGAGCCAGGATAATCCTGGTCCAGCGATGAAGCTCCCTCCTGCTCCACGCCAAACGTCATCTTCCGTATGCTACCCTACAAAATTCCAAAAACCATTACTGTCGTGCACAACACATTACTTTCGCAAAAAAAACGTTATCAAAATTATATAAAAAAATACAATGCAAGAAAAAAATAACACAAAACAAAGCCTGAACTAACGAGAGCGAATTTATAAAAACGGATTGTCCGCACTCATACTTTTGTCCCGGAACCTCCGTTCAGATTTTCAATCTAACTATCGGTCCCGTGACGTCACTCTTGCATTGGTACTACCGGTAACAATTTAAAGCGACGTCAGTCTCTCTCTCCCACACATGCATGAGATGGAGGCTGAAACTCACCGACAACCAATGCTCGCCCAAGCTCTCGAGACTAGCTGAAAACAAATATGATTACGCGAAACCGGGCAGGTTTCGCAAACGTTCTCGAGAGTCGATTTTTACTTATTGTTTTGAGTATAAATTTTCCCTCAATTTAATTCTCGGATTCCCATTACACTCCCCGACCGAAATCTCGGTATTATTTGAGCTATTACTGTCCAGACAGGCCGTCCAAAAAGACGCCCTGTCACAAGGTCAAAACCTGTTAAAACGTCGTTTTTGTGCGTTTTGTAGTTTTAAAACGCATTTTTAGGCTTGAAAACGACGTTTTAATTGGTATGAGTTGACATTTTGTCGTTTTTGAATAATTCAAAGTGTTCAAACACAACTTTAGCATTCGAACATCGTATTCTAGCGATTGACGGCTGAAAAACGATACTTAAAGCTGTTTCAAGTACGCTTTCTGCTTGGTGTTTTTAAAATACAGCTAGATCAGTGCAATGACTGACGCATTGATCAGCGAAACTCATATATGATATCTCTTAAATCTTTGAATCAAAACCTTTAAAAACTGTATTCTCTTCCGTTCCTTAGCTTTTAACGTAGTTTTGAGCATATAAACATTGTTTTCGTGCTTTTCCTTGCTTGTATACGTCGTTTATGTGCAATTCTCAGCTTTAAAATGCGTTTCTGGGAATAAAAACGTCGTTTTCGTGCGCTTTCAGTCTTTCTCACGTCGTTTTTAAGCAATTTTTGGCTCTTATGCGTGATTTTGGCCTTTCAATCATTGTTCTTTTGATATTACGATGTGAATAACGCTATTTAAGGCACGTACGAGTTTTCTGCTGCTAGTTGTTTTCGTAATACAGTGTGATCTAAGGAGCAACTAAGGAATTCTTGTGCAAAACTAAAATTCAATATTTCGTCTATATTCGAATCCAAACCTTTTAAAATGTGGTTTCTGTGCGTTTTGTACCTCAAAAACGCGTTTCTGGGCTCGAAAACCACATTTTAATGATTTTGAGGTGACAGTTCGTCATTTTTGAACAATTAAAAATTTTTAAACACGATTTCAGCTTTTACAACATTGTATTCTTGCGACACAAAGCTGTGAACCGATATTCAACACTAGAAGGACGGACGACACTAAATCTGTGTTTTCAGAATTTTATTTTCTCACTACTTTTGTTAGATTTAATATAAAACTTATGTCTTTTGTAACTTTTACTAATTTTTTATGCTCTTCAAGATAGCGTTAAGAAAATTCCATTTTTTTGCGTTGTTTTCGAGAAAAAAAACATTCTACCTAGAAGGACGGGCAACACTAATTTCGTGTAGTTTATCGTTGACACATTTTATTCCTATTTTTTTTATAAAAACAAACATTAATAATGTTTGATATTAGTGTTTTATAGTTAAATAATAAAGTTTTATCGTTATTGGACATGTAAAATGGATTATTATTATAATCGAACGTGCACTTCTTGCAGTAAACAAGTCTGTAGGAAGTGCACGGGCAAAAACAAGGACACGTGCATTAAAAATAGTTTTCATATTGTTTAATGTTGAAATTATTTTGTTGAAGGTTTTTACACAATAGTATATTGTTGAAACTCGTTAGAACCCTGTAAAAATGATAATTACATTCAAATCTTTTTATGGAGGTTGTATTGCGAGCCCCCTACCGAGATGAGCAAAATTTTCAAAGAAATGCTTAGAAAATGTAACCAATGAAATGTAATAACTTGTTAAAAACATTCTTATAAACATTGTATGAAAGTTCTACATACTTTTATTGTACCGTTTTAAAACAATCAAATGTTGAAAATGTCATTAGTTGTCATGTGCCGCCATGTATAACCTCAAAAACGTCAGATTTTAAGTGATCATTTCTCGAAAACGAGACAGCCTAAGTAGCTAAGATTTTTACACAATGTTCATGATATTTTCTTTGATCATAAAAGTTTTTTTAACTTTCTGACACTTATTTAAACTTCACGATACAACCTTACACAAAATTAGTGTGGTCCGTCCTTCTAGGTATAAGAAAAGTCCAGTACTTCTAGTGTTAAAGGTTTTTGAGGAGAATGCTGCTGCTAAACGTTTTCAAAATACAGCCAGATCAGCGCACTAACTGAGGCATTGTTCAGTATATTCCAAATATAATATCTCATAAATGTTTCAATCAAAACCTTCAAAAACTGGGTTTTCTTATGTTTCTTAGAAAATCTTGCAGTTTTGAGCAAGTAAACATTTTTCCCGTGCGTTTTAAGCTTGAAAACATCGTTTTCTTGTGATTTAGACCTAGATACTGCTTTTTCAAGAACTGTCAAGTACGCTTTTTATAGTTGAATTTGTAATTCAGCCAGATGGATGCAACCAATAAGGTCTTGTTTATTGGAAGTAAAATACGATTTTCCATCGATATACGAATTAAAACCTATTCGAACTGTGTTTTTCCGCGTTTTTTGGGTTAATACCGCGATTTTAATCATGAAAACGTCGATATTGTGCGTTTCTCAGCTTGAAAATGCGTTTCTAGGCAGTAAAAAGACGTTTTTGTGTGCTATTCGGCATTTGAACGTCGATTTTGTGACGTGGTTTCTTGGATCACGTTCAACAAAGGCCTTTCAAGTAATATCCGCGACTCCGAAAGAGAAATAGGGGTTAGTCTGGCTTCGAAGATTCCCTGACGACCAGCATAAGTAGTATTGTAGTTTGTTTATTCCAGTTTGTGTGGATTGGTATGTGTGCAATTTTTGATTATTAGATTTTAGTTTTGTTTTGATATTTAATAGAATTGGTTTGTAGTTTCAGTATGTTGAGTGAGTGCGCTTAACTTATTTTTTTGTGCAGTTCTCTTATGTTAATTTTGTTTGTAGCTTGTAAAGGGATCCGAAGGTCGGCTAGCCAGGTGTCGCACTCCTCGTGGGACATCGACCGCCGGAACAACAGTCATCAGTTCCTGATCGAGGATCATCTCCAGACCAGCAGGAAATAAGCGTGCAAACCCCGGGCGCCTCGGACTGTGATTGCTCAATGAAGTTAACCCAAGTCTTCTCTCCGAACACCTTCGAGAGCGAGAGATTAGGAGAAAGCTACATCAGTTTCGTTATCGCCAGAATCCATGATGTTCTGTTCCTGTTCCATAGCGCTGCTACCGGTTTTCGCGAAGCTGTTGCTGTTGCTATCGAGCTGTACCGACAGTTTATTGAAAAGGACTCGTTCTCCAAGTCAAGGGATGACTTCCCCGGATTGGCCGATCTCTGCCTACTTGATGAGAGTAGAACGTGTGCCTACGACGAGCTTAGAAGTGTTCCCGAGTGGCCTGTCTCGTGGCCAGCCATCCTTGTTTTACAACCTACAACGAGCCTATAACCTATGGTCATAGACGTACGAATAATTGCATAGGGGCCATAACGAAGGAGTCAGTACTGTCTAGGATAGAGTCTTCGAAGCCAAGGGTAAACGATTGGGACATCAGCGAGAACAGTTCAATGGGAGATCT
Source organism: Telenomus remus (assembly GCA_020615435.1). Taxonomy (NCBI): domain Eukaryota; kingdom Metazoa; phylum Arthropoda; class Insecta; order Hymenoptera; family Scelionidae; genus Telenomus; species Telenomus remus. Next base: position 8,132,084 of record CM036343.1, on the reverse strand, counting down.
ACCACCGAAACCGACAACTACCACATGACAAGAATTTGAAGTTGGCGCCACAGCATGGACTTGACTTCGTTGGTGCGAGAGCGGAAAGAGAAAGAAGGGGTGCGCACGCTGAATTTGATATGAGCTACCGGTATCGCAATTTCGCAACGAGGAGAACTGACTCGCTCTCTGAATTCGACCAGCAACCTGTGCGGACGTATTCGACGTTGCTCGAGGAACCTCCCGAGGCCGGACCGTTTTCCGTCTACCGAACTACCGTGCGAACCTGCGCTGGCCGATCCAAGATCCAGGGCCTATTTTAAGTTATACTGCTTTTGATTTTGTGAGTTTGTTCCTTTTTGGTTTTAGAGTATGAAAGTTTTTTTTAGTAAAGTAAATTCAGTAAAGTTCAGTAATTTTCCGTTTGAGATGCTACTTGCTGGGTCGTTGACTCGTGTTCGAGTCCTAGCAAAGGTTCAGTTTTAGTTTACCGCTGTGACACTTAATTAATGTAACGTTTTGAATTTGGTTTTATTGAAATTGTAGACTCTGTAAAGATTTTGAATTTTTGACTACCAAATTATCGCAAACCTCTCAGATTATAGCATTTGCGACTATTGATCTGTTTTTGTAACTGTAATAAAATCTGATTATTTTGTACGAGTCGTTTTGTGTTAATAAACCGTAAATCCGCTTAATTTTTGTGTTCTGATTTTGTCCGTTTAGCGTTCAGTGGGATCCTTGCCTATCTTTTGATTGTCAGAACTCCGTTCAGGACCAATTAAGTTCAGTTTTTAGTTTTTCGCTTCAACCGGTAGTTTTTCATTAAGTTTCGATAACGCCATTAACATCTGGCTTTGGATTTTGGGAATGAATAGAAAGTAATGCAAGCGCAGTGAAAGTGACTGTATGATCCGTTCTACGTGGTTTTTTTTTGTTTTAAGTTTTGAGTTTCGAGTTTTTGAGTTTAGTTTTTTGTTTTGGTGGAAAGACACGCCCGTAGTGCAAGAGGCTTGGTGAATCTTGCTACGTGGAGTTTTGGATGTCGAGGCCACCTGGCGATCCTAGACCTTTTTGAGTAAAATCTTTCTATTTTTTTAAAGTTCGTGTAGCTGCCGATATCGAAATCGAGAACTATAACGATTGGCGAAGAGTCTCGTGACCTTGCGCAAGTTGTCACGTCACAAGAAAATTTTTGCTCTTTAACGTTATTTCAGCTTTCAAATCATTGTTCTCTCAAAATTAAGATCTGGGTAACGCTATTCTAGTGTTTTTAACGTTCGCTTATGCTAATTCATATTGTAATTCAGTCAGATCAATGCATCAACTAAGGAGTCAATAAGCGGAACTTAATACGATTTATCATCGATATTTAGATCAAAACCTGTTAAAACGTCGTTTTTGTGCGTTTTGTAGTTTAGAAATGCGTTTTTAGGCTTGAAAACGACGTTTTAACCGTTTTAATGTGCCATATTGTCGTTTATGACCAATTCAATGTTTCAAAACACGATTGGAGCCTCAAAAACATCGAATTCTCGCAATACAGAGCTGTAAAACGATATGTAAAGCTCTTTTAAGTACGCTTTCTGCTAGGTGTTCCAAAATACAGCCAGATCAGTGCGTTGACAGAGGCATGAATCAGCGAAACTTATATATACACTTATATATACTTATATAACACCTCATAGATGTTCAAATCAAAACCTTTAAGAACCTCGGTTTCTTCAGTTACTTAGCTTTTAACTTAGTTTCGAGCATATATTCATCGTTTGCGTGCGTTTCCTAGCTAAAAATGTCGTTTTCCTATGATTAAAACTACAAAATGATATTTAAAGAACTTTGAAGTACGCTTTTTATAGTTGAATTTGTTATTCAGTTAGATGAATGCAGCCAATTATGTCTTGTTTATCGAAATTATAATACGATTTTACATCAATATTTGGATTACAACCTATAAGAACTGTTTTTTCGTGCGTTTTTGAGCTGAATAACTTGTTTTGAAGTATAAAAACGTCGTTTTTGTGCGTTGCACAGCTTGAAAGTAAGTTTCTGGGCATGAAAACGACGTTTTCGAGTGCTTTTAGGCATTTAAACGTCGTTTTCAAGCAAATTTTTGATTTTAAACGTTATTTCAGCCTTTAAATCATTGTTCTCTCAAAAATAAGATCTGGGTAACGCTATTCTAGTCTTTTTACGTTCGCTTATGCCAGTTAATATGGTAATACAGACAGATCAATGCATCATCTGAAGAGTCGTTAAGCAAAACTTAATTCAATTTTTTATCGGTATTGCAATCAAAACCGTTCAAAACGTCGTTTTTGTGCGTATTGTAGCTGAAAAACGCGTTTTTGGGATCAAAAACGACGTTTTAATCGGTTTGAATTGACATTTTCTCGTTTTTGATTGAATTCAAAGTGTTTAAACGAAACTTTAGCATTTGAAACATCGTATTCTAGCGATTGACGGCTGGAAAACAATATTTAAAGCTGTTTAAAGTACGCTTTCTGCTGGGTGTTTTTAAATACAGCTAGATCAGTGCATTGACTGACGCATTGATCAGCGAAACTCATATATGATATCTCTTAAATCTTTGAATCAAAACCTTTAAAAACTGTATTCTTTTCCGTTTCTTAGCTTTCAACGTAGGTTCAAGCATATAAGGATTGTTTTCGTGCGTTTCCTAGTTTAAAAACGTCGTTTATGTGCAATCCCCAGCTTCAAAATGCGTTTCTAAAAATAAAAACGTCGTTTTCGTGCGCTTTCAGTCTTTCTTACGTCGTTTTTAAGCAATTTTTTAATCCTAGCAAATCTAGAATTCAATATCTCGTCTATATTCCAATCAAAACCTTTCAAAAAGTTGTTTCTGTGCATTTCGTAGCTCAAACACGCGTTTCTGGGCTCGAAAACAACGTTTTAATGGTTTTGAGGTGACAGTTCGTCGTTTTTGAACAATTCAAAATTTTTAAACACGATTTCAGCTTTTACAACATTGTATTCATGCGACGTAGAGCTGTAAACCGATATTTAAAGGTTTTTCAAGAATGCTGCTGCTTAACGTTTCCAAAATACAGCCAGATCAGCGCATTGACTGAGGCATTGTTCAGTATATTCCATATATAATATCTCATAAATGTTTCAATCAAAACCTTTGAAAACTTCGTTTTCTTCCGTTTCTTAGATACACGGAAACAAGATGCGATGTACAGTTCTCTTTTTGCGTAGCGCTGTTGTTCCATAGCAGTGGAGCGCGGTCGCTCTCCATTAAGTGGAACAGTTTTAAGTTTCCCGTGGAACCGTTCCACTGAAATCGAGTAACGGTTAGCCGAAACGCGCGGGAAAGCTCCTCGCAGCCGGCAGAGGGCTTGTTGTCCGTTCGAAAAATTTATACGCTCGTGTGTTTTTTTCAGCAAATTGACTTTTTCATCGAAACGTTAATTGTTGTTGATAAAAATAGACTCGTTTTTCAAGAAGTATGAGTTTGAAGGGATCGAGAATGTGCTAACAGGTATGTATTACAAATAGTCATTGAAAAAACTCGATATTAAAAAGTTATTCAGAGTTGACCTCGAATTTCCATCTTTTTCACATTGTTAACATTTAAAAATATCCTCACAAAAATTTTAAACAGTGCTTTTTTCTTATTTTTTTTTGAAAAAATACAAAATTTTAAACTCAAAAAAGATCAATATTTTTCAATATGATAAAAACACTAAGTTTATTAATATTAATCAGACATATATTTTCAGGGCAAGGAGTTTAAAATAACACTTTTTATTTGTCATCAAGTGACGACATTGTTGAATTTTTAAAAGATCATCCGTACCTTATCAAATTCGTAGCAGCGTTCAGTTTTGAAAAAGGTGTATTGTTCGGTCGAGCAATATCTTCAACAACTACAATTCAAAGCCAGAACGAGAACTTGGCTCAAGTCGACTCACCCATCATCAACTGTAATTATTTCAAATTTCTTTTTTTGGAACGAAGCATGTCAGATTCGCATGTTGTGTATTTCTTATCATACTCATTTTCATACTCATTTTTTTGTTTCGCTTCATTGGTGACATTTCATTTCTTTTTCAATGGTAGCCAGTCCCTATCAGTATCCGTTTGTTCAGAATTCTTTATACAAACTTCTCAACAGTGAAACAAGGGGAAAAATTGTTTTGGGTCGTTATAGTAAAGAAGCAACGTTTGATCAATCCACTCTTGTAAATATAATAATTTTGCATGTTTTGAAAGAAGAGAATGATTGGAAGTAAGTTTTGATGTTATGTTTTTTAACTGCTTGGCTGCAATAGTTGACTAACAAACAACTTTTATATTGCACATACTAAATAATCTTACGATTACGTATAGAGTCACGCCAAAAACTTTCGTCGAGTGTACCAACAAAACAATCGAGGTTTTTCCAAGAGCGGATCGAACGGCAATTTATGAGGAACGTATCAAACCAGATAAAGAAAAGAACATACCTGGTACAGACGCTAGAGGGGCATTTTATGATCATTACAAATATACAAGACATAAACTTTTTGAAGCAGGCTTGCTAAATTGGGGCAACGACCGGGAAGATAATTTGCCAAACAATCCGCCAGGTTTAAACAAACAACAAACTTTGTTGGCTATCCGAATGCTTACACTTTTTTTATTGTTTTTTGCGTAATTTTAATTCGTTTTATTAATACAAAAAATCCATGGAAATGTTTGACTGACGAGGATCAGGAACAATACGCAGCTGCGACGGTGATCCAAGCTTGGGAAGATTTACACAACTCACGAGAAAAAGTTTTTCTCCGAAAAGAGGGCAAACAATTAGAAGTATCGGTGGCCGAAAATCTCGAAAGTTTTAGTTGTTTGTCTCCACATCTCTCGCACTGCCCCTGGAACTATACATTTTCACTTTAGATTTTCTAACTTTAGATTCCCCTTTTCATTAACCCCTTCAATTCATTTTACAATATATTTTGTCCAAAAAATTGTACAAATCATGTCAATATTTGTAATACTCATGAAATTGAATTTCGTTTGATTTTTTTTCAATGTATTTCAACTCATTTTGATCGTCAGCTTACTAGATTGAATTAATGTATTTGAAAACATCTTGTTGTTTTAAACTATAAAAAAACTTGATCAATTGAGTTTAATTAAACTATAAAAAACCTAATTAATTAAGTTTAATCAAACTTTTACGAAACTTAATTAATGAAAATGAATTTCTATAGTGTCTCTCTTCAATATACGCTTTTCTTCACTTTGCACATTTCAAACAAATCTTGTAACGTCAATTTCACAGGCTTATACTCGATATAATTTTTACAGCTTGAACTCGATTATTTGAAGAGGTTGCAAGAATAGTCGAAGATTAAGAATACCGCAGCATTCGTAACAAGGTTTCAAGAAAAATGGCCTGAAGAAGCTTTAAAGCTGATAAAGCACTACAAAAAGTCTAAAATACCAGACGTCAAAAAATTTTTTGGCGACAAGAAACTACTTATTGGTGCTGGTAAATGTTTTTGTGCTTAAGTAAAATAACTTTGGAGTAGTACAGCAACCAACATTAGACAATAGAACTAACACATTAGAATATTTTAGGGACATATGATAACCTGTTAGCACTGCAACTATTACCACTTTGTATGACAGTGACGAAGTCTGTGAACTCAGTCGTTGTCAACAAGGATGATATTTTCAAATCGTTCATTCTACACGTAGAGGTAACAAAATTTTAAAAATTATTTTCAACTATTTTAAACAATTGTATCATTTTTCAAAGTTTACTCATTTCTTTTAACTTTTCATAGGAATCAAAAGAATTGGAGACAGCGAAACGAGATTTCACGGATCGGTTACAGTCTTTAAATATTTCTGTACATCCCTACGTTATAATACACGGTACTTTGGAAAGCCATCGATCATACCTCATTTCAAAAGGGGTAAATCATTCTTTCGAGGACGCAGTCACAGCGGTTGAAGCCTGTTTCAAGTGTTTCTTAGCTGTACAACGGTGGCCTTATTTGTGTGATTACGCGTGGTTCTTTATTATGAAACATATTTTCGAAGTGGTCCCCCCGAAGTATTACCAATCGGTTAGTAAGCTCGCTGGCAGCCTGCGGGACGGAATTACCAGGCGATAAATTTCAACTTTTGCTCACAGTTAAATAACAATTTTATACCATGGATTCTGCCTCAATTGCAAGTTTTGTACGGTGATCCTAACTTGCCAAGAAAAATAGTCCAGACTGTACTGGATCACGTTCGTGATTTTATCTGCGATCATTTTTTACAGTCACTCAAAAAAGACATACTTTCAGCGCAAATTCAGACGGTACAACTAACTTCCAACGATATCGGTATTACTGTCGCTCTCGAATCTCGGATCTTCTGAAAGAGCAATCGATACTCTGACAGAAATATTTTTGCGACGTTGGATAGTGAAATTGTAACATTTCAGTTCAACAATCCAATGGGCCAAACGACCAGCTGGCTCTTTAAGTTTGTAAAGCCAATTTAAACTCTTATCGTCTGTCGAAATTGCAAAATCAGTTTCTTCAACATACGGTCTGAATTTCCGGATGGCCCAAAGTACAGCCAAACATTCGCGTTCGGTTTGACTCCACTTACGTTCGCCGGTGTTAAGAGTTCTACTAGCGAAAGCGATAACCCGTTCTTTTTCGTCGATCACCTGGGTTGAAATAGCTCCAAGTCCAATTTTACTCGCGTGCGTCTGAATGCAAAACAGTACCGCGAAATTTGGCAATGTCAACAACGGAACCGTAGTAAGCGCGACCTGTAAAGCAGAAAAAGATTTTACTTGGTCTTCTTCCCAGACCCAAACTTGATCTCCTTTAAGAAGACGCAAAATTGGCTCTGCTTTATCTGCCAGATTTTCTACAAACCGACGTATCGGTTTTTTCTACATACCACCATATCATTCCGATAAAACTGCGAACTTGTTTAATATTTTTCGGAGCTGGAAAGTCTAAAATCGGTGCAACTTTTTCAGGATCTACTTGTAAACCGTTAGCCTTTATAATAAAACCGAGGTAATGAACTTCTTCGCGACAAAACTGACTCTTCTCGACATTTAAAGTTAACTTGGCTTCCCGTAATCTACGCAAAACCTCATCTAACCCGACCAGGTGATCGTCAAATGTCTCTGAAATCAGAATTACGTCATCGAGATACACGAGGACGTTGTCCATGTCTTGAAGTAGTCCATCATCAGTAGAAAATCATTCGATTATACTAAATAAGCCCAGACCAGGGACAGCGAAAGCGGTAATATCCTTGCTGTCCTCCTCTAACGGTAATTGGAGGTACGCTTGGCTTAGGTCAATTGCGAAGATGAATTTCGCATTACTCAGACTATCGATTATGCTATCGATCGACCGAAGAGGGTACACATCCTTCACGGTCACTCTGTTAACCTCACGCAGATCTAAACACATACAATAGGTGCTATTTGGCTTCTTCACCATTACAATTAGTGTATTCCAAGGCGAATGCGCGGGTTCGATAACCTTAAGGGCCAACATTTTTTTTACCTCCTCCCAAATACTCGCGTACATAACATTTGATACGCGACGAAATCTCTGTTTAATGGGCTCATGACCTTAAACATCAATACGATGTTTGACAAGTGGACAAGCTGGTAATTCTCCCTCCACTTGATGCACACGGGCTTTAATATATTGCTCAAGAAACTTTCCCTGTGAGTCGTCCAACATAGTTAACCTGCAACATGCTGTATTTCCCGTATTTTTGAAATCACGAGATGAAAATTGAAATTTATCGTTATCGCGACCCGTAAAATTCCATGACGGATCAGCGAAATTGATTTGAATCCCAAACAATTTTGAAAAGTCTGAACCCAGGATACCCGGTATCGGTAATGATTCTAAAACACAAACATTGATTTCCAGTTTACGATTCTCGATCGAAAGCGGTAACAAAAGCTCCCGACGACAAATTTCAACTTGTCCATTTGCCAAACGAACATGGGTGTTTATTGAATCAGAGGGAATACAAAAGGAATCTATTCTAGACAAAACTCACCAATGAATGTTCTCGAAGCCCCAGAATCAACCATAGCTAAATAAATAAAAACCCGCGATTTCAATTTGCAATTTCAAAAGTGGAGTTTTTAAATCTGGTACTGGTGACAATGAAATTTCGCTTGATTCTGAATTTAAAAGGGACTTTATAGCTGGAACGGGTTCAGAATTTAAACTTGAACTAGCGCCTGCGCGTGTAAGTTTATCTGCTTTCTCGTTTTTGAAAATACCAGAATGACCTTTAACATAATTGAACTCTACTTTATCAAAGAGCGAAAATTGATTATAACATTAAAATGATTAACTTTTGATCAACTTTAAAAAGTGATCTTTATTTTTGACATCGCATTTCGCGCAATCTTTCCAATCATTTTCTAGGCAATAGTGAATCCAATCGGTCATCGCATTAATCAAAAAACGAGAATCGGTATTGATGCGAACTTTAATTGCGCCTAACAGTTTGGCTTGATCGAGAGCTGTAATCGCGGCTTGAATCTAAGCATAGTTATTTGTTTTTCCGTGACTCGCGGGCCTCGAGACATTAAGTGAATGGTTCTCCCCGAAGAACACCCTGATTCCCACTTGAGCTTGAGATGTGCCATTGCGAAGGCAGGCTCCATCTGTCCAAACGTTAACAAAATCATCGTTACCACTATCGAGATGTACTGAAGTTACAGTGGCTTTGATGGGTTGTGGTTAAATTAAACAAGGTTCTGGAGATTACCGGCGTCCGCCTTTCTGGTTCCCCGACCCGATTGTCGAACAATGAGGACACCTAGCGTAAATCACGTCTTTCCGACCGCAACCATAACAAAATAGTTCGCGCTCTTATGAACAGCTTTTCTAAATGTGTCCTTTCTGGTCGCAATTCCAACAAATTCAGTTCTCGTAATCGAAAGTATCGAGGGCCGCAGCTTGTGCCGGATCAGGGGGCGAACATTCCACGGCTTTCGCAACTGAAGGTCGCTTTTTATCGTTATCGCGAGATGTCTTATTCGATACCTTATTGGATCTTGATTGACCGTCTGCAGAGGACATAAAAACATCTTTCTCATCTGACTCGACATCAGCAACTCCGTCCGCGACAAATTCGAAAGCGGCAGCGGCTGTAGCTCGTGTTCGAGAACGAGAAGGCTTAGTAGGGGGATGGTAAGCTAAATCCGAATTAAAAGAACGCTCCGGAAGCGGGGAAGGACGATAAGTTTAAGCGGAAAGATAAACTTCCTTGGCTTAAACCACCCGAAATTGCAATTCAGTAAAACCGGCAACTTCGTTAAGTGCTTTGGCTTCTGGCCACGGTGGCCTTAGTTTGTTAATCAAAGCGCGAAGAGTTAAAGAATCAGCAATGGGTTCATATTCCTCTTGAGTCCGGTTCAAAATCTCGCGTTCTAAATCGTGTTGATAATTGATGTTAATTAACCGCATCGTAAATGCTAAGTCAAAAGCTTCGAAAGATTGCCATTGATCCCCATTATCGCGAAATCAAGCTAATGCAATTCCCGTAAGAAAGAAAGGAATACACGATAACAGTTCGTCGTCGGTAACCGGCATCAGCTGACAGCCCTGACGTAAACGTTCAATGTACGTTTCGGCATTTTCCCTACCCGAGAAGTGCAAATTCCAACGTCGCATTGAATCGCAAACTGAGGCTAATTGTTTTGCATTGGCAAAATTGACAGGCCGCGAATGAATACCGGACATGTCAGACCAAGCCGCAAAGCGATGTTGAGCTCCTAAGTTTCGGTGATCGGGAGGGGAACTTAATCGCAATTGGGGTCTGTTTGGCGGATCAGCCTGCTGATCTGGGACAGGCGCATCATTTCGATTCTCCGTCTGCGCCAACGCAATGGCGGTCTCTTTTAATAAATCCGCGAACAACGTAACCTCTCCTTCAACATCACGATTATTTTTCTCATCTTCAGTCAATTCTGGTATCGGACCAAACCCAACGGGATCAGTTTGCCAGAATTCAATTGGGCGTTTTCGCAATGTTGGAAATATTCCCGCGGTCGATTGGTTACGTTTAGCCAATTCCTGAAAGGCTTTATCATAATTTAAAGTGTTTGCCCAAGCAGTCACACGCTTCAATTCGGCTGACATGTTGGACACTAGACTAAAAATTCGATAGCGGTAACAAACAATTTGAGCTGCAGCCAATAAAGAACTAAATTTAAAAAATCAATTTAATTTAAAATCAAAAACCAGCTTTAAGTCAAAAGCACTTCCGATCAAAATAAAAGTCTAGCTAACTTTTTTATTTCAGGAAAAGAAAAACAGATGTTATATTATTTTCCAACGCAAGCGAAAAAGAACAGTCTCGAAAAACGAAAGAAAACAACGCTTCGCGGAAAAAGATCGAATATCACTTATTTTATTTCTGGATAAAAAAGGACACAAAGTGTATACAACCGGTTTAAATCTCGTTGTCCGGATGGGCGAAATTATTTAACACTCGAGTTATTTTATTCTATTGTTGATTAAATTCAAAAATTGTTGTTGTTACAAAAAACTAACACATGAAACGGAGGAAAACAAACAAAACAAAAAGAAATAAAAGACGAAGTTATTTACTATTCTGGGAAAACTCGAATGTTTTATCTTGCTTTCGCTTATCGAAAATTGCGATACAAAATTGCAATTGAAAACGACAAAAATTCAAGAATTGTACATTACAACTTGTTGAAATTCGACAAACGATAATAGGTACGTGCCGGGTTATTTTCCGGACAATAATCGTGATGCGAAAATAAACACTGGAGGTTACGCCGCAATCAAAACAAAACCGAATTTACGACGAAATTAAATCTCCAGACGCCATCACCATAATATTCCAATCTAGCCGAGCACCCGTGCTTCGCACGGGGCTCATCGTCGCCGCACTGTATAAACTGTAGAAGAATGTAGCAACATTTTGTTTGCAATGATAAAAATAATTTGAAATTTGGGTGTAAGGAATGATAAATCGGTAATTTTGCGCAAAGCGCGAGGAAAAACCCACGTAAACGTGGTAAAACCTCGTTTATTTGGTGCTATAATCATTTGAAACAACGAACATGATATGATTACACTTGTGACGGGATTTTATTTCTCGCCCCTTCGCGAATTTCGACAAGTTAAATTTTACTACTATAGTTCAAGAGTTCAAAATTACAATGCAACAACAATTGCCTCGGTCGAGACAGTTTCAATCAACTCAATTCAGGATTGCCACCTAAGTTTTGTGGCTAAACTTAGGAAACCTTTCCGCGACAAATCGACCCAGCAAAGCGGAAATTTCGTGACTTATCGAAACTCAAGCGGAATGGTCCAAACGCAACAGAGATCAGATCAAGATTCCAGACAAATTCACAATTCAAATTTTACAATACAAGGGTCTCAATTACAATTATCAAATCAACAAAACAAATTCAATATCGATTTCTCATTTATTCAATGGTTCAATTTACTACTAAAGTTTCAAATTATCAAGGTCAAAGGTCGAGGTTTCAATTACACGTTTTTATTTCAAAGTTACTCTCTCATACAAATTAATCAAGTTTCTCAAGAATTTTCAAATACAAATCTCAAGTGCTCTGGGTGGACTTTATAGCAATTATTACGTGAGTTTGCTTCGAGAGTTTCAACAATTCAAGTTTCAAATTTTCAAAGTTCCAATTTCAAGTTTCAAAGACAAAATATCAAAATTCAAAATCAAAATCAAAAATCAAGGAACATTATCGCTTGAGACAGCCAGAATTCCAAATTCCCGTTTCTACTCGCGATTTCAGTTCAATTCAAAATCAAAAATCAAGTTACAACAATTTTTCAAGACTTGCCAACGCGGATCCGGGATTGAGCTCAACTCCTCAGTCGTCCTCGTCGCTTCGTCTCGATTTTCCAAGCTCCTTCTCATCCACACTCGACACCCAAGAGATGTTACTCGAAAGACAGTCGCCACCCAAGAGATGCTATTCAAGAGACGGTTGCCACCCAAGAGGTGCTATTCAAGAGACGGTTGCCACCCAAGAGGTCGCAATTTTCAAGTTCAAATTTGACGAAACCTATGTCTCTCTTCCACTCCTCCTTTTCCTTCTCTCTCGCAGCTCTTCCTCGCTCTCTCGTACTCTCGCAAATTTCCTTGGAATCTCGGCCATCAGGTTGCGTGACAGTTTCTCTATAATTTGGCGCGAAATTCAACATCTGGTCTGCGGGAACTCGGGCCTGTTTCGGCGCGCTTTTCCTCCTCACTGCATTCGCAGGTCTTGGTCGGGACATCAGGTCACCTGGCTGCCCACACGTCACAGTTCAGAGTCTATCTCACTGCGGGATGACTTTCCTCGGCGCCCAGCACACGTTTCTGTAAATTTCTCGTCTTTGGCCTGCCAGATTTCTCGCCTCGCTGGGCCGGTTCACTTCTCGTGCGGGTAGACGGTAGCCGCTGCAGCCACTCAGGTTGGTCGTGGAGGCTGCTGCGAGGTGAGCGCGGCGAGAGAGTCGTACTGGGGAAAAGCATCCGGTCGACATTGCTGCTGGCCTACGAGATGGTCGGTAGGCTGAAGACGGCTGTTTAGCTGCCGTAAATCCGCTGTTTCTCGCTGATCTTGATGTGAGCTCAATTCCCAAGGATCCACGTTGATTTCTCTAATTTACAAATTACAAACCAAATTAGCAATTCTGGCTCTATGCAAATTTCCAATAATCAACCAAAAATAACGTTAAGCAAAAGCTGGCCATAAGGGCCCATTCTCACATTTATTCTCCGTCGAGAGGACAATTAATTACATCAGCAAAAATAAAATAAAACATCAAATAGCAATGAAATTTCAATTTCAGTCGGTCTACGTCGCTCTCGTTTTTCGACTCTCTCACACACTGGTCAAATCGTACTCACCGACAAGGAAGTGAAGTTGAGCTCGGATCCTGAAAAGAAAACTTTAGTTCCCCAAAATTCTCGTTCCCCCCTGAACTGATTCTGGCGATCTCAAGCTTCTGAACTTTACTCTATTACTCTCGTCTAAAATGTCATTTTACGGTGTTTCAAAATGAAACCCCGTCACACCTCTCCTTTGAAGGGTCCTCTGATGATCGGATGGATCTTATTTACGAGATTGAATTTAGGACAGACCAAATCAAAATTTAATTAAACCAAAAAAAAATCAAATTCGGGCAAACCGGAATCTCGTCCTCTCTGACCAAGCAACCAAAATCAAACAACTATAACTAGGTTCCGTGGGTTCGTTAGGCCCAAGTATCGGCATCTACTTCTCGCTCTCGATACACCTGCGGTATGGGTCCAAAAGCAACAAACTATAACTGGGTTCCATGGGTTCGTTACGCCCAAGTGCCGGCCTAATTATACCCGCTCACGGCACACCTGCGGGGTTACAAAATCAAACAAAAGCAAAAACACAACGAACAACTAGACAATCTTGACAAATCCAAAATGCAGAGACTAGGGTTTAATAGACAACACTCTTCTACAATCAAAATATCTCGTGTATTTGTGCGGGAAACTGTACAAACGAAAAAAATATATGGCGTCAATGCCCAATCACAGCCTCTCGCGGTCAACTAGACCAATCTACACACTCAATTCCGATTGTCGGACATATATCTCTTATCCCGTTATCGGGATTTAAACTATTGGGAGCCTTCTTCTCGCAAATCTCGGGAAAACTAAACTACAGCCTACTCGGCTAGGTCAATCGAGAAAAGAAAAGAAACGAAAGGAAAAAAAAGGAACAAAGAAAAACAGAAAAGAGAGGGGCTCCTCCTTGGAGAACGAGAGAACATGTTCAATGCCCACGGCGGTGGAACGCCGTGTCCCAGTTGGGGCAGTACTCAGTGCGGAAGCCAACTTCACCGCAGCGGTAGCAGATGTTCGGGGGTGGACGGTCCTGACGGCGGGGACACAGGGCCACTTCATGCCCGACACGCTCGCAGATGAAACATTCGCCGTTCTGGATGCGCCTGAGGATCCGCTTCTCGGCTTCTTGGATCTCGGCCGGGGTTCTCGGGTCCGTCCGGGACGGCCGCAAGGCGTAATACTCGCCCACCTTTTTCTGGAGGTTCAGGTACCGTTCCCTCAGGCAGTGGTTGATCTCGTGTTTCAGCTGTCGGAGGTCTTGCTCGCGCCGGTCGTACTCGTGCTGGATGTCCGCCAGCTCGAACACCAGGTTATAATTTTCCAGCACCTGGAGGGGGACCGGTACGTGTCCCGGGTCGCTTGCGGGGATGCCCACGTCGGTGGTCTGATAACAGTTCCCGCAGATGCGCTTGCCCATAAGGGTCTGAGTTGAGGCGTCGCAAAGGGCCGGGCGGCGGAATTCCTCCCAGTCGTCCGCTGCCGGCAACGGGATAGGATCTCGGGGCGCCTGCACCTCGGGCTCTCTAGGGCGCGCGAGATATCGCTCTAGAGCGGTTGGAGGGGCCAAGATGGCCAATTTGGGTCTCAGGGCATCCTTCACCCAGGGGTGGAGCTGAAGTTTGGTGGGGAGAATTGTGAGCTGAAATATAAATTTATCGGGTCAGGTAGGGCTTCAAATCCGCGCAAGCTATCTTGGGGAATTTAACTTTGCCAGTTGTGTCAGCTACTTCAAAGACCGTTCGAGACAGAACTCTTGAAATTTTGTACGGCCCAACGAATCTCGGAGCCAACTTGGTGGCGATACCTTTGACCTTGTTCGACAATACTCGGTGCCTGACCAGCACCATATCACCTACCGTGAAGGTAGGAGGGCGATTTCGCAGGTTGTACTTTCTCGCTTGGTTCGCTCTCGCATCGTCGCAATTCCCACTGACAAGTTTTCGCAGTTTTTCGATTCTCGCCATTCGCTCGGCCCAAGCGGCTACCATTGCCGGGTTCACGCTTTTTGGTGCCTGTTCTACGCGAGGGATTTGTTTCGCGGGAGGGTCACGACCAAGGTTTAGGAAGGCGGGGGATGTTTTAAGCGACGAATGGTACGCTGTATTGTACGCAAATTGGAATTCGCCTATATGCTCGTCCCACTGCTTATGGTTCGCTGAAATAAAAGACTTAATCATGGTTTTTACTACTCTATTTACGCGCTCGACCGGGTTAGCTTTCGGGTCGTACGGTGGGGTGGTCTCGTGAATCATACCACTATTCTGGGCGAGAGTGCGGAGTGTCTTGTTTACGAACTCGGTACCGTTATCGGTTAACAACCGTGAGGGGATGCCCCAGCGGTTGGCAATAACCTCTTCAAAGGCGCGTGCAATCTTCGGACCGTCGGCCTTGCGGAGTGGGACGCACTCAATCCACCGCGTGAATAAATCCTGAAAAATCAGCAAGTGCGAGAAACCCGACGTACTTCGGGGAAGAGGCCCCATTACGTCAGCGGCTACGATTTCCCACGGCTGACTCACTCGCTGGCCAGCAATAATTCCAACAGCGCGCTTTTGCTCGACCTTCATCTTTTGGCACGTATCGCAAGTGCGCACGTAACTCGACACGGTTTTAAATAAATTAGGCCAATAATAATTTTGCGCGAGGCGGTAATAAGTTTTCTCGATACCTAAATGCCCCGCTTGTGTCGTGTCATGACATTCACGAATTAAGTCGACCCGATACTCTCGCGGGACAACCAACTTCCAAGCGCTGATATCGGGAATTATTTCATCGACAAAGACGTTTGGTCGATGAAAATATAGTGTCTCGTCAGTGATGGTCCAATCTGGATTATGACTGCAATTGCAGGGACCAACGAGCCAATCTTCCCGTGACATTTTGGGCTTCTAGGAGCCAGCGCAAACTCGTGTCGTCCGCATGAAGCGAAAACACGTCGGGTTCGAGATACGCACGAAATTTTCCAACAGCCCAAACGACTGCCAAACACTCACACTCGGTCTTCGAGAATTTTCTCTCCCGTTCTGATAGGGTTCGGCTCGCGTAGCTGATCACCCTCTCTCGTCCGTCTACTACCTGCGTCAGCACTGCACCCAAACCAACGTCGCTGGCGTGCGTGTGCAACGAGAAACGAAGTGAAAATACGGGATATGCAAGGACTGGCGCTGTTGTCAGGGCGGTCTGAATTTTTCGAAAAGCTTCGGCTTGTGCCGCTCGCCACTCCCACTTGTTGGGGGTGCGCAGCAATTTCGTCAAGGGTTAGGCCACGGTGGCCAAGTTCGTAATAAATCTCCTGTACCAGGAGGTCATTCCAAGAAATCGCTTAAGTTTTCACACGTCAGTGGGATGCGGAAATTCGAGGACGGATTTTGTCTTCTCGGGATCGATGTGAACTCCCTCGTAATCGATTTTGAAACCTAGATACGCGGCTTCAGAAACGCAGAATTTACTCTTCTCGGCGTTTATCGCTAAGCGCGCCTCGTGTAGGCGCCTCAAGATCTCCCGCAAAATCCTCACGTGCTCGTCAAATTCCTCTGCCACGACCACGATATCGTCCAAATACGCAAACACGCGACCTGCAAAATCTCGCCCGATCAACCGATCAATTAATCTCTGAAATGTTCCCGGGGCTCCGGACAATCCATATGGCATAGCTCGAAAATGGAAAAGGCCCTTACCGGGGACTGAAAACGCGGTTTTCTCGCGACTTCGTTTCGAGAGTGGCACTTGGTGATACGCTTGACTCAGGTCAATAGTCGAGATATGACGGGCGCAACGTAGTTGCTCGAGAATCGTCTCCATGTTCGGTAGTGGATAGGCGTCTTCCTTGGAAACGCGGTTTAATTTTCTAAAATCGATGCAGAATCGATATGTCCCGTTGGACTTGCGCACCATCACGATTGGTAAAGCCCAACTAGTGTTTGATCTTTCGATCACGCCGGTACGCAGCATCTCGTCAACGGATTCGCAAATCGCGGCGTACACTCTCGGGGATACTTTCCTGAAAGATTGTTTAATTGGGGGGGTGGTCTCCCGTGTCAATTTCGTGTTCTGCAAGGGAAGTTGTAGGAAAATGGGTGGGTGGAGGCGGGATGTTTTTTAAGAGCTCGTCTATCTGAGCCCTCTGGTCGGCTGTCAACGGATCTAAGCCAAGGCCGTTTTCTTCGGCGGTGGCCAGCTCGAGCAAGGAATTCTGCTCTACGAGCGTGCCCTCGTCGTGTTGCGCGGCACCTTGTTTCGCCAACCGATCGGCTTCTTCATTCCACCGATCCTCTGAATGCCCCTTCACGTGCTTTACTTCGACTGAATCGAACTCTGATAGCGCGTCGCGGAGCCGTTCCCAGTCGGTTTTATGAACTACCTCCCGTTTGTTCGCGTTTTTCCACCCGTTTTTCTCCCAGATGGGGAACCATTCGTTCACAAAATCCGCGACCATTTTCGAATCGGTATAGAGTCGAATCGCGCGGTGCCCAAGAGCGCGCGCGCGAAGTGCGGCTTCAATCGCGGCTTCGATTTCGGCGCGATTGTTCGTTTGCTTCCCGAGTAGTGGCTGCGAGACGTTCGCGGGGTGACCTTTTTCGAAATAAACCCCAATTCCGCCGCGCGCGTGTGGCGTACCGTTTCGCAAGCAGCACCCGTCGCTCCAAACTTCAACGAGATTTGCTTGATCCACGTCCGTGCTCTCTCGCAATAAACCAAATTTGACTTTCGAATTTGCAAAAGTCCACGCGCGGTTCGCGAAATCGATCAAAATTTGATAGTCCCGCAAAACGTCTAACCCCAAGACACAAGGTAAAGCTAACGATTCCAAAACACAAACAGATATCTCGCGAGTTTTGTTTTCGATCGTAATGGGAATTTTGTACTCGACTTTAACCGGTTCTAATTGGCCATTGGCGACGCGAACTACAACTTTAGAGGGCACGGCTGCGATCCCGTGTGCCCGTGTGATCTCGCTAATCGCCGGACTGACGAATGTTCTCGTTGCGCCACAGTCCATCAGCGCACGTGAAGTCAAACCCAAAACCGTCACGTTCACGAACAAAAGCTCAGAGTTCTTCTCCGTTCGCGTGTTATTTAAATCTACAAATTCCTAATTTGGAGCGTCAATATTAGGTCCCGAGGCCAGTGTGGCTCCAGCTACTGACTCGGGTGCTCGTTTCCCGCGCAATTCGGGCATCGAGTCACTGTCACTCCCTCTTTCCTGCAGCTATAGCATTTCAGGCGCCTCGGCGCCTCGCAATCGCGAACCCAGTGATCGGGGCTGTCGCAGTTAAAGCACCGCTTGTCGGTCTGAGTGCCCCCGCTTGCCGTTTCGGGTTTGCTCTCGGGGCTGGGCTGGGTCTCGACTGGGGGTGGCTTTACTGCCCTATCTCGCTTAGCGGCTTGATTTCTACTGGCGGGATTGGTCGACCGAGGGCGCATCGCGAGCAATTCCTCAAAATCGTCTATCATCTCCTCGGTGGCTTCTTCGATGGCCATCACGTTTTGACGCGGGCGCGGGTGACTCGAAGTGGAGGCTTGATATGCCAAACCGGGGCAAATCGACTTGTTTGCGAGAGGGGGTGCTTGGAATGAGCGGGATGAATTCAAGACTAACTCCTTTCGGACTGCCGCTGTTTCCAGTTGTTGATAGCTAGTGAAATCCTCCCGATTTATTAGCATTTGCAAACGCGGTTGTAAGTTTCGGTAAGCTCGGTCAATCGCGTCTTGTTCTGTCCAACGCGGTACGGCTCTGTTAATAAGCGCTTTTAAACACGTCAAAAATGTTATCACGGGCTCTCCGGGCCCTTGAGTCCGTTTTTCAATCTCGCCCTTCAGCGCGAATTGGTAATCCGTGTTCAAAAATCGGGATTTAAACGCGTGCGTGAATTCTTCAAAAGTTACCCACGAGCTTGCTCTATCTCGAAACCACTCCAAAGGGAGTCCTGACCACAACACGGGAATAGCCGCGAACAAATCTCGGTCCGTTATTTGCATTAAGAGTCTCGCCTCTTCCAAACGTCTAAGATATAAATCGGCGTCCTCTTTGCCCGTGAATTTTAACTCCCATGTTCGCATTCTATCAACAACTGAAATCAGGTTGGTGCGCTGCTCTCGCAAATTTTGACGCCACGGGTCTGCGCGATAATCCGCGCCAAATGGCACGTTTGGGTCGTACCAATCTACTGGCCGAAACGGGCTTGCGCGAGGGTCATGTGGCAGGTCGCGGCGCTGCCACTGAGTGTTTCCAAAATGCGTTGGCAAATTTTGGGGTGGGGCCTGAAAGCCGTTTGGGTTAGGTGGATGGCCCAAAATGGCACCATCCATCGCAACTCGCTGTACGGGGCTCGCCGACCATGGCACGAAAGCGGTGGGCGAGGGCACGGGGGGTGTACGCTCAGCGCGCGTACGATCAACCGCCTCGTTAATCATTTGTTGCAATTCGGCACGAGACATAATTATGGGGGCTTCGGCGGGCGGGAAATGGTCTCGTTCGTCGCGATACGAATTTAAAGGGGCTAACTCGGAGGCTAACTGGTGCGTCTCCTCGTTTTGGCGGGGTGAGATGGGGCACTCGCGTGCTTTGGGGCGCGCGCCTAGGTGCGTCGATTCGCCTGTCCCTCCGACCGCACCTCCCTCGGGTGACCGAGTTTGCATTATATTATAACCCGCACTGCAGCGGTGATTTCCCCACGGTCGAGAAAATGCGCTCAGCAACCTATTTCGCAAAGTGGGTACGATCCCGGTGTCAGGCACAAAACGCACCCGACACTCATCTCGCAACTGCTCACCTTGCAGCGAGTTCAACCACGTATCGAGAGCCTGCCTAAATCGCTGTTCTGCACTCTCGTTCATCGTGAATTGGCAAAATCAAAAGCGCCAAAATAGCAAAATGTCAATTCAAGGTCAGTTCGACAGAAGTATGCAAAAGAAATTGTCCGAAAAAAAAATCTGTTCAAAAGACAATTTTCTCGAAATGGTAATTATTACACGGTGTTTTGTTCACGAGGAAGTTTTTCGAAACAAGTCAGTATCACAAAATATTTCTGTCAAAAACAATTCTACTCAAATCTGGTGGTTTTTGTTTTGTTCGAAACAATTATTTATTCAAAAAAAACTCTTACGACTTTACTTTGTTTACTAAGAAACGCGGCTGATAAAAAATCAATTTAACTAAACCAATTTAATTTGATAAAGAAAATTAATTTGATTCGCCAAAAAAACTTTTTCTTTTTATAAACAACCCGCTCGTTAATACATGATGTAACTTTTTATTTTGTTTCTCGTCGAGAATGAGTTTATCGTGACAGAGTGTTTTGTTAATTGTTCGCGAAATTTTGCAAAGTCAAACAAACACTGTGTTGATTCTAAAGTTTGTCACACAAAGTTAAGCAACAAAAAAAAAATTTTTACTCCAAGTCAGAAAAAAAAACAACACAAAGTCAAGAAAAAATAGTCAACACAAGGTCACAAAATTTTTCACAAAAAAAAATCTTGGTTATCATAAAACTTGTTTGAGCTGTCAGCAATTACAGGTTTTAGTCAACAGGAAAAATTATCATGACCATAAACCTGTTTTTTTTCTTGGTTATCAACAATGACAAGTTTTGTTTAACGTGACCAATTATTATGCGAAGTAACTCGAAATCTCTCTTGTTGTCTTGCGTCAAAACAACCCGAGTGGTTTTTAATGTCAACGTAACTGATTTTAAGTTTGATTGGTTATAAATTTTTTCTCGTTGTCGTTCGATCCGACCTGTCACTCAAAACAACACGACAATTGTGCACGTTTTTTCGAAAGACAAAAAAATTTTGTGTAAGCAACAAGTTAATTTTACTTTTATCTTCGTGCGTTTACCTTTTTTGTTTGTTTATGGCGTGAGTCGAGACGCAAAAAGACACACAAAAACGAAGTTCGTTCAACGACGGGCCGATTTATCCACTGAAGATGACAACTAAAATCACGCACGAGAGAGACTTGCGAACCTTTTACCACTTGTCACTTAATTATTCAACTCCGCGGGCCCTTGTGATGCCGCACAGAGAATAGCAAAACGACAAAGTCGTTTGTTTACCTTCAACAGGTTAGCCGGTGGCGCGGCCGGTGACAACTCGCCCCGCGCCAATACACAAATTCTCGCTATCGTAATCACTGACACAACTGGCAGGACTAAAGGGGCACAATTTAAAGGGTGATTCTGAACAGACACTCACCGAAAAAAGCTTCCTGTCGGGAAAAATGTCGCACAAGAGAAACGTCGCACTCGCAACAATACGGGATTATGGCCGTCGCTTGGTTGCTAGGCAACGGGGTGGAGGGACTGCGCGCGCCGCGTAGCGCTCAGCTGGGCCGCGGCGAGCGCGCTTGCCTGCAAGCTCGTTCGGCGCGACTCGGAAATTCTCGACTACGTTCGGTACGCTCGCTCGAGCCGCTGACTACGAGTTATAATAGAAATTAAACTCTCGAAAATTATGCCACTGGGTCGGCGAAAATGTTTTGATCGCGCGGTTTTGTCTATTGTTGTCCAGATTAGATAACGATGGACAGTAGGCTATTAATTAAGAGAACAACGTGCGAGAAAAATTCGCATTAATTTCAATCTCACTATTTAATTCGAAATTCTCGAATCAAATCTCGAACCGAAATTAACTACGATTAATCTACTAAGCAAAAGACTTTAGCCAAAAAAAAATTATTTGAATTCAAAAAAATTTATACACAATCAATATTATTTTGCAAACGAAAAATTATAAACAATCAATATCATTTTTTTTCAAACGAAAAATTCTAAACAATCAATATTATTTAGATAGGACATCCTGGCAGGATCGCCACTGTCACGGGATTTTATTTCTCGCCCCTTCGCGAATTTCGATAAGTTAAATTTTACAACTATAAAAATTCAAAAGTTCAAAATTACAATGCAACAAACAATTGCCTCGGTCGAGACAGTCTCAATCAACTCAATTCAGGATCGCCACCTAAGTTTTGTGGCTAAACTTAGGAAACCTTTCCGCGACAAATCGACCCAGCAAAGCGGAAATTTTGCAACAAAATGGATCTCGTGACTTATCGAAACTCAAGCGGAATGGTCCAAACGCAACAGAGATCAGATCAAGATTCCAGACAGATTTACAATTCAAATTTTACAATACAAGGGTCTCAGTTACAATTATAAAATCAACAAAACAAATTCAATATCAATTTCTCATTTATTCAATTGTTCAATTTACTACTAGGTTTCCAATTATCAAGGTCAAAGTAAAGGTTTCAATTACGTGATTTTATTTCAATTTAATCTCTCGTACAAATTAATCAAGTTTCTCAAGAATTCTCAAATACAAGTTTCAAATGCTCTGGGTGGACTTTATAGCAATTATTACGTAAGTTTGCTTCGAGAGTTTCAACAATTCAAGTTTCCAATTTTCAAAGTTCAAGTTTCGAGTTTCTAAGACAACATATCAAAATTCCAAAATCAAAATCAAAAGTCAAGGAACATTATCGCTTGAGACAGCCAGAATTCCAAATTCCCGTTTCTACTCGCGGTTTTAGTTCAATTCAAAATCAAACATCAAATTACAACAATTTTTCTAGACTTGCCAACGTGGATCCGGGATTAAGCTCAACTCCTCAGTCATCCTCGTCGCTTCGTCTCGATTTTCCAAGCTTCTTCTCATCCACACTCGACACCCAAGAGATGTTACTTAAAAGACAGTCCCCACCCAAGAGGTGCTATTCAAGAGACGGTTGCCACCCAAGAGGTCGCAATTTTCAAATTCAAATTTGACGAAACTTATTTCTCCCTTCCTCTCCTCCTTTTCCTTCTCTCTCGCAGCTCTTCCTCGCTCTCTCGTACTCTCGCAATTTTCCTGGAATCTCGGCCATCAGGTTGCGAGACAGTTTCTCTATAATTTGGCGCGAAATTCAACATCTGGTCTGCGGGAACTCGGGCCTGTTTCGGCGCGCTTTTCCTCCTCACTGCTTTCGCAGGTCTTGGTCGGGACATCAGGTCACCTGGCTGTCCACACGTCACGGTTTAGGGTCTATCTCACTGCGGGATGACTTTTCCTCGGCGCCCAGCACACGTTTCTGTAAATTTCTCGTCTTTGGCCTGCCAGATTTTCTAGCTCACGGCACACCTGCGGATTATTGCAACACAAACAATCTATAACTGGGTTCCGTGGGTTCGTTACGCCCAAGTGCCGGCCTAATTATACCCGCTCACGGCACACCTGCGGGGTAGTACAAAATCAAACAACCTATAACTGGGTTCCGTGGGTTCGTTACGCCCAAGTGCCGGCCTGATTATACCCGCTCACGGCACACCTGCGGATGTATCCAAAACAAACTAAAGCAAAAACACAACTAACAAACTAGACAATTTATACAAATCCAAAATCCAGGGACTAGGGTTTAATAGACAACACTCTTCTACAATCAAAATAAGTTTTTCGGGAAACTGTACAAACAAAAAAAATATGGCGTCAATGCCCAAACACAGCCTCTCGCGGTCCACGGGACCAATATACACATTCAATTCCGATTGTCGGACATATATTTCTCATCCCGTTATCGGGATTTAAACTATTGGGAGCCTCCTTCTCGCAAATCTCGGGAAAAACTAAACTACAGCCTACTCGGCTAGGTCAATCGAGAAAAGAAAAGAAAGGAAAAAAAAGGAACAAAGAAAAACAGAAAAGAGAGGGGCTCCTCCTTGGAGAACGAGAGAACATGTTCAATGCCCACGGCGGTGGAACGCCGTGTCCCAGTTGGGGCAGTACTCAGTGCGGAAGCCAACTTCACCGCAGCGGTAGCAGATGTTCGGGGGTGGACGGTCCTGACGGCGGGGACACAGGGCCACTTCATGCCCGACACGCTCGCAGATGAAACATTCGCCGTTCTGGATGCGCCTGAGGATCCGCTTCTCGGCTTCTTCGATCTCGGCCGGGGTTCTCGGGTCCGTCCGGGACGGCCGCAAGGCGTAATACTCATCCACCTTTTTCTGGAGGTTCAGGTACCGTTCCCTCAGGCAGTGGTTGATCTCGTGTTTCAGCTGTCGGAGGTCTTGCTCGCGCCGGTCGTACTCGTGCTGGATGTCCGCCAGCTCGAACACCAGGTTATAATTTTCCAGCACCTGGAGGGGGACCGGTACGTGTCCCGGGTCGCTTGCGGGGATGCCCACGTCGGTGGTCTGATAACAGTTCCCGCAGATGCGCTTGCCCATAAGGGTCTGAGTTGAGGCGTCGCAAAGGGCCGGGCGGCGGAATTCCTCCCAGTCGTCCGCTGCCGGCAACGGGATAGGATCTCGGGGCGCCTGCACCTCGGGCTCTCTAGGGCGCGCGAGATATCGCTCTAGAGCGGTTGGAGGGGCCAAGATGGCCAATTTGGGTCTCAGGGCATCCTCCACCCAGGGGTGGAGCTGAAGTTTGGTGGGGAGAATTGTGAGCTGAAATATAAATTTATCGGGTCAGGTAGGGCTTCAAATCCGCGCAAGCTATCTTGGGGAATTTAACTTTGCCAGTTGTGTCAGCTACTTCAAAGACCGTTCGAGACAGAACTCTTGAAATTTTGTACGGCCCAACGAATCTCGGAGCCAACTTGGTGGCGATACCTTTGACCTTGTTCGACAATACTCGGTGCCTGACCAGCACCATATCACCTACCGTGAAGGTAGGAGGGCGATTTCGCAGGTTGTACGTTCTCGCTTGGTTCGCTCTCGCATCGTCGCAATTCCCACTGACAAGTTTTCGCAGTTTTTCGATTCTCGCCATTCGCTCGGCCCAAGCGGCTACTATTGCCGGGTTCACGCTTTTCGGTGCCTGTTCTACGCGAGGGATTTGTTTCGCGGGAGGGTCACGACCAAGGTTTAGGAAGGCGGGGGATGTTTTAAGCGACGAATGGTACGCTGTATTGTACGCAAATTGGAATTCGCCTATATGCTCGTCCCACTGCTTATGGTTCGCTGAAATAAAAGACTTAATCATGGTTTTTACTACTCTATTTACGCGCTCGACCGGGTTAGCTTTCGGGTCGTACGGTGGGGTGGTCTCGTGAATCATACCACTATTCTGGGCGAGAGTGCGGAGTGTCTTGTTTACGAACTCGGTACCGTTATCGGTTAACAACCGTGAGGGGATGCCCCAGCGGTTGGCAATAACCTCTTCAAAGGCGCGTGCAATCTTCGGACCGTCGGCTTTGCGGAGTGGGACGCACTCAATCCACCGCGTGAATAAATCCTGAAAAATCAGCAAGTGCGAGAAACCCGACGTACTTCGGGGAAGAGGCCCCATTACGTCAGCGGCTACGATTTCCCACGGCTGACTCACTCGCTGGCCAGCAATAATTCCAACAGCGCGCTTTTGCTCGACCTTCATCTTTTGGCACGTATCGCAAGTGCGCACGTAACTCGCCACGGTTTTAAATAAATTAGGCCAATAATAATTTTGCGCGAGGCGGTAATAAGTTTTCTCGATACCTAAATGCCCCGCTTGTGTCGTGTCATGACATTCACGAATTAAGTCGACCCGATACTCTCGCGGGACAACCAACTTCCATGCGCTGATATCGGGAATTATTTCATCGACAAAGACGTTTGGTCGATGAAAATATAGTGTCTCGTCAGTGATGGTCCAATCTGGATTATGGCCGGGAAATTGGCGCACCTGTGCGTACCGCTTCCTGTACCATCCGTCAGTTGTACCTGAAAAGTCAAATTTGTTAATTGCTACGGTGTGTAGCTCGGCTGCCTCCTCGTCCGGGTCTGCGCTCGCAACTTCCGACAGCCCTGCGGGAATTCTGGTAGAGGTGTCTTTCCTGCGAATTAAATCAAATCTGTATGACTGCAATTGCAGGGACCAACGAGCCAATCTTCCCGTGACATTTTGGGCTTCTAGGAGCCAGCGCAAACTCGTGTCGTCCGCATGAAGCGAAAACACGTCGGGTTCGAGATACGCACGAAATTTTCCAACAGCCCAAACGACTGCCAAACACTCACACTCGGTCTTCGAGAATTTTCTCTCCCGCTCTGATAGAGTTCGGCTCGCGTAGCTGATTACCCTCTCTCGTCCGTCTACTACCTGCGTCAGCACTGCACCCAAACCAACGTCGCTGGCGTGCGTGTGCAACGAGAAACGAAGTGAAAATACGGGATATGCAAGGACTGGCGCTGTTGTCAGGGCGGTCTGAATTTTTCGAAAAGCTTCGGCTTGTGCCGCTCGCCACTCCCACTTGTTGGGGGTGCGCAGCAATTTCGTCAAGGGTTAGGCCACGGTGGCCAAGTTCGGTATAAATCTCCTGTACCAGGAGGTCATTCCAAGAAATCGCTTAAGTTTTCACACGTCAGTGGGATGCGGAAATTAGAGGACGGATTTTGTCTTCTCGGGATCGATGTGAACTCCCTCGTAATCGATTTTGAAACCTAGATACGCGGCTTCAGAAACGCAGAATTTACTCTTCTCGGCGTTTATCGCTAAGCGCGCCTCGTGTAGGCGCCTCAAGATCTCCCGCAAAATCCTCACGTGCTCGTCAAATTCCTCTGCCACGACCACGAAATCGTCCAAATACGCAAACACGCGACCTTTAAAATCTCGCCCGATCAACCGATCAATTAATCTCTGAAATGTTCCCGGGGCTCCGGACAATTTATATGGCATAGCTCGAAAATGGAAAAGGCCCTTACCGGGGACTGAAAACGCGCTTTTCTCGCGACTTCGTTTCGAGAGTGGCACTAGGTGATACGCTTGACTCAGGTCAATAGTCGAGATATGACGGGCGCAACGTAGTTGCTCGAGAATCGTCTCCATGTTCGGTAGTGGATAGGCGTCTCCCTTGGAAACGCGGTTTAATTTTCTAAAATCGATGCAGAATCGATATTTCCTGTTGGACTTGCGCACCATCACGATTGGTGAAGCGCAACTACTGTTTGATCTTTCGATCACGCCGGTACGCAGCATCTCGTCAACGGATTCGCAAATCGCAGCGTATACTCTCGGGGATACTTTCCTGAAAGATTGTTTAATTAGGGGGTGGTCTCCCGTGTCAATATCGTGTTCTGCAAGGGAAGTTGTAGGAAAATGGGTGGGTGGAGGCGGGATGTTTTTTAAGAGCTCGTCTATCTGAGCCCTCTGGTCGGCTGTCAACGGATTTAAGCCAAGGCCGTTTTCTTCGGCGGTGGCCAGCTCGAGCAAGGAATTCTGCTCTACGAGCGTGCCCTCGTCGTGTTGCGCGGCACCTTGTTTCGCCAACCGATCGGCTACTTCATTTCCCCGCTCGCAATTTTCCTTAAATCTCGGCCATCAGGTTGCGTGACAGTTTCTCTCTAAATTGGCGCGAAATTCGACATCTGGTCTGCGGGAACTCGGGCCTGCTTCGGCGCGTTTTTCCTCCTCACTGCATTCGCAGGTCTTGGTTGAGACATCAGGTCACCTGGCTGTCCACATGTCACTGTTCAGGGTCTATCTCACTGCGGGATGACTTTCCTCGGCGCCCAGCACACGTTTCTGCAAATTTCTCGTCTTCGGCCTTTCAGATTTCTCGCTTCGCTGGGCCGGTTCATTTCTCGTGCGGGTAGATGGTAGCCGCTGCAGCCACTCAGGTTGGTCGTGGAGGCTGCTGCGAGGTGAGCGCGGCGAGAGAGTCGTACTGGGGAAAAGCATCCGGTCGACATCGCTGCTGGCCTACGAAATGTTCGGTAGGCTGACGACGGCTGTTTAGCTGCCTAAATCCGCTGTTTCTCGCTGATCTTGATGTGAGCTCAATTCTCAAGGATCCACGTTGATTTCTCTAATCTACAAATTACAAACCAAATTAGCAATTCTGGCTCTATGCAAATTTCCAATAATCAACCAAAAATAACGTTAAGCAAAAGCTGGCCATAAGGGCCCATTCTCACATTCGTTCTCCGTCTAGAGGACAATTAATTACATCAGCAAAAATAAAATAAAACATCAAATAGCAATGAAATTTCAATTTCAGTCGGTCTACGTCGCTCTCGTTTTTCGACTCTCTCTCACACTAGTCAAATCGTACTCACCGACAAGGACGTGGAGTTGAGCTCGGTTCCTGAAAAGAAAACTTCAGTTCCCCAAAATTCTCGTTCCCCCCTGAACTGATTCTGGCGATCTCAAGCTTCTAGACTTTAACGTTACTCTATTACTCTCGTCCAAAATGTCGTTTTACGGTGTTTCAAAATGAAACCCCGTCACACACTAACGCATTTTGGTATACGATATTTGGAGTTTTTTGGTTAGGAGCATATATGTGTAAGCTTTAAGGATCACAAACACGAGAACAGGCCATATATAATTGTCCATGAGAAAAACACGGCTTTCCAAGGAGGACCCCAGCGACTTTTAAAGTTTGTCCCTGCGCTTTATTGATTGTCATGGCAAAGGCTAATCTGACCGAAAATTGGCTCCTTTTAAACTCGAACGGCAGGTCCGTTGGAATAATTGGAATCTGAGGTATAATGACATGCGTTCGTTCATAGGCTCCATTCATTATTATACCCAAAAATTGTAAACAGTTGTGTAATAATTAATCGAACATGACAATACCACTAAAATTGTTTGAAAATACCTTCAATTATCCTGTCCCGAAGTTGAGTGATGCAGATTCGTGTACCGTTGCATAGAAGTGGATGGTTTAAATTCCGCAGTAGAAGAACTGGAACACCGACTTTCGATTTTAATATCTGCGATGGCACGCCAGGCAACTCCAAAGAGTTTAAGAACTCAACAGGATAATTCACCACATCATCCTGGTTCACCACAGAATTGAAAGCAGTGTAAGCCTTTTCGTCTTCAATGATTTCGGTCAATATCTTGTCATTTAATGCCGACACGACATCATTCGTGAGGGCTAAAATAGCCCTTTTGCATAACCAATTCTGCTGTTCGTACTTCTGCTGAATTTCGGGAAACACGGCAGCAATAAGGTCTTCAGTGGAATTTTCGATGCAGCAGAGATTTGGAGAGAGTGTAATGTTTCTATCATTGTCTAGAGGCTCTAATCCATCACCGATTCGGAGAAGCAATGACAAAAAATTGGCAGCGTTTTCGTCATTTTGAAGAAAAACTCTCATGTTTGTTGTGAGCGTGTGAAGGACTACGGCTTGCCATAATGGAGAACTCTTAATGCTGGCGTGGAGTTGATCAGCAGGAGTACCACGGGCTATAACTGGGAGGGTTTGTCGAAAGTCACCAGCTAGTATGACCACTAAACCTTCCATTGTACGATCATCCTTCCGAAAATCTCTCAAGGTTCTGTCTAGTGCGTCTACAGCATTCTTATGGGAAGAAGAACTGTAATGAATGCACCAATTTTCGCCTTCAAATAAAAGTCGAATTCAAATTCAATCACGGTCAGATACTTGATTCTCGCCTAACATAGTGCGGGGACGCTAAGCGTAAGTTAGGCATGCTTAGCCTCTCAGCTGAGATGCTCCGCACACGCATAGATACACACACTAGTGTGCCGCTCACAGTCGACGTTCCAAATGCACGCGCACATTTCTATGCGCTCGCCGCGTATTTCTATGTTCAAACAATTATTATTGACAAATCATTAATAAAATACATTCCAGGAGCATATTTTATCCACCATATTCAATGTTCTAATATTCCTTGAGCATATTTTATTCACTATATGTTCCAATAATATATTTTACAACAAACAATGTTTCTTTCACACAATATTTATGGTTCAACAATATAATTAATGTACTTAAATTATATATATACAAAATGTAACAATGCATGAAGAATGTAACCAAATTATTCCGTACGTGCTTATTGCAAAATTGCGTCTAGCCAAAATGAGTCACAAGGTATGAGCGATAAAGGAGCTTCTCATAAATCCGCCGACTGAACATGTACCGACGCATCTAGCTCTATTTTTTCTACGATCGTAAATCTCAAAACCGCAAGCTATCTACTGGGGTCGAGGCAGGAAGTCCCTTGTACCATTGCAGCGTTCGACAATTAAAATTCAAAGATGTGACATCAGCTCCGCGAACTGCAAACTCGATGCATCGAGATAGGATAAGATGATCGAATGGACTTCCTAGAAAATTGCTTGATCGCCTACGTGACCGTACGTGACTTCTGACCGAAAATCGCCTATATAAAGGATACGGTAGCACCACCGAGTCAGTCAGTAGAAATCAACAAGCCACCAAATAATGTTCAGTAACAACAAATAGTACAAAATTGTGTGAAAGCTTTGTTTAAGTGCACCATACTGACTCATATCGGAAAAGACTTATTAATGTTAACATTATCAAAGCAACGGAAATTATAAGAATAAAATTCAAGTATATCAAACCCAGCAGTTTGGACTCACTCACTGATCCCGCCCTTACAAATTGGCGCAGTCGGCAGGACCGGGAAATTTCGGAAATTTTTGGATTTTTTCCAAAAAGGGAAATTTCGAAGTTGGAATCTCCAGCCATCTACGGAAAGATTTCCCAACGTACCTAACTCCAAGGAACGGATCACCACAATAAGTGAGTTTCTACAATCACTGCATGTCGTCATTAAATGACTTAATAGACTTGAATGACATCGTCATAACTGAACTTGAATCACCAAAAGAAGAATCATCAAACGAAATCATAACTGAACAAAATTTCTGCATAAAACAAATAAAACCTCTATATTACAACAACTACGGAGAATATATGGTGTGTGAGTCTTGTGCTACAACACAAGACCAATTATTGCAACACATCTACAACTGGCACGCATACTTAAGAAACAACCTAAGACCAGACTCAATTTTTTGCAAAAACTGCCTCACCGAACTCGTAACAGTCGAACAAGCAACCCTGTGCACTATATGCGAAAAAATCATATTTCACGAGCCTTTGAATGAGCATTTGTCGTCACTAAATGAGAACTACATCGTACACAGCTGCACGTTCTTAACACAACCCTGGGAAACGCAACCATTCTTCCCTTCTCTACTAAAGTTCTTACAAATCAACAAAATTCTACAACTGAACTCACGAGCGCATGGACGAAGAGTCTAACCCTTTAGGCAGATTGGGATTGCCTATTCCACCTTACTTAGACATAGAAGAAATACAAACAAGGATTGAAGTGAGCTTTAGATTATATACGGAGAATTACGTGTGTCTAAAACAAATCGAAACAACATACAGCGATCCATTGAATCACTGTTTGCTGTGTGAAGAGTGTGCTTTAATTCATCTAGGATTACGTCTACGTCAAATCACAAATTGGCATACTCTTACGAGAGACTTTCTAGAAGGCTACCCAGTGTTGTGCATATTCTGTAGGAAAATTCTATTTGAGAGGAAAGTAGCTACCGAATGTCGTGAGTGTTTTGAAATTGCTTTGAAAGAAACTGTTAAAGGACATTTTCTACCTACTCTTAAAATATACCACACACACAGCCATAGCTTCGTATCATTCACTGTCGAGAAAACTAAACCAAACTTGCTACAAGGCTCAAATATAATATCTCTCGGATGCCACCCAGAGTATCCGACGTCGTCGTCCAACAATACGAAACCGGATTCCCAAGTTTAGAACAGGATTATTTACAGAGAATTTTGGCCACACTACGATCAGAAGAATATTTGTGCATAATACAACGTTGGGTAATATTTTACTCTACAACCGACAACATACGTTTGTGCCGAGTCTGTGCAGAAGGAGTTCCATCACGCAACCTACTCTCAATCAAAAACTACCACGTCTACGTGCGAAGACCCAGCCTACACAAATACGGTTGCTATAATTGCGGTGTCCACCTATCTGAATTACGGCCTATAGCAGATTGTAGAGGTTGTCTAGAGAACGTGATTGAAAAATTAGAAAAAGGAAGACCTTTATATACAATAAAACGAGGCCGAACAACAACAACAATTTTTCAGGCTCTTGCACACAGAAGTTCATCCCCAGAAACAACAACATAAAAAAAAGATTTGCACATGCTTTGCTTAAAGCAAACGGACATTGTGTCATATTATCGCATAGGAAGTCTTAATAACTACTGTTACTACTGTTATCACGAAAAGAAATCTACCATAGACCCAGAAGGAAGGTTTAATCTAGCAAGCTACGGTCACATCGTGGCCGGAATTGAAAAAGCAAGTGGAATTTCCCTATGTTGTCAGTGCGATAGAGTGTTATATGAAGTGCAATTAGCAAAATATTGTGCAAAGTGTGAATTTTTCAGTGCCCTATACATAGACCAAACTTCAATTAAATCTCAGTCAGCGGAAAATTCCTGAATATTTATGAGTGGTCGATTGTTGAGAAGTGAAGGAAAAACACTAACAGAGGAGCAAAGACAATTTTTGATTTTACCAGGACTTCCGAATCCTACAAGATGGAGTCGATCAAGTGAACCCCCCAAAAGAAAAAGGGAATTTTTGCCGGAGACAATAATTCACAAGTGGAAATCAGAAAGTGAGATCAAGGTAGAATTTTTTGATTGTGAAGACAACATGCTGAACCAAGAAGAGCAACAAGAACAAAACTAAAATGCAGCGCAACGCTTTTACCGACCGCGACTACCCGACGTCTTAAATATGATTCCAGTTTTTTCCGGAGATCCTGCTGACTCTACCTTATACGAATTCATATCTGCCTGCAAAGACGCGATAAAAATACTGCCACCGGAAGCTATACCAAGCTTGACTCAAGTCGTAAAGACAAAATTAAAAGGAGGAGCACTACAATTAGTAAGATGCCAAAATGCCGAGACGATGGATGATCTCTTCAAGTTGTGGCATGACATCTACTTTTCGCCACAATCTTCAATGGAACTGTCTGGTGAATTATCCCGTCTGAAACAAAACAAAAATGAATCAGTTGCGTCATATTTTAGCCGAGCTTGTGCATTACAAAATCAATTGCTGGAAAAACTAAAGGAAGAGTTAAACATCGATAATGATTTACCTGCGGAAAGAGAACAAGAAATAGAACGTGCATGTGGAAAATATTTTACTTTAGGACTAAGGAAGGAGATTTTTCAACTCATGAGAGAGCATGACACTTTGAACGAAGCGGGACCACAAGCCATAGAAATTGAACATAATTCAAAAAGCCGAGCTGATATTGCCCCACGAAGTGAAACTGTGACATGCCTATATTGCGGAAAAGGTGATCACAAGCTTGACAACTGCACTCTACTAATAGCCAGAAATTCTGAAATGATCTGTCAACTATGTCAAGGTAAAAACCATACAGCAAGCCAATGCAGAAACCACTATTTTTGTCAAATATGCAACCAGAAAGGACACACCGCTCCAAATTGCAGATCTCGCGGACAATCTTCTTCATGGAATCAAAGTATATGCCAAATTTGCAAGAAAATTGGCCATATTGCCCGAAACTGTCGTTACGCTAACGTAAGACTAACACAAATACAACCAACATATACGATGGGCCCAAGTCGACCCGAACGACGCATTCAAGACCGTCGCCCTCACAATGCACGAATCGTAGCAACCACGCCAAGATGTGTCAAATGCAATAGAGCTGGACACAACGAATCCGAATGTCGAGCAGTACAGTGCTATCGATGTGACAATTATGGACATATCTCAAGTGAGTGTCGTAACCCGCATGCGTATGACAGAAACCCAGAAAACAGAAGAAATGGAAACCCAACCGGAAGACGAAATTATGCAAACCGATACTGCACCTTTTGCAATCGAAACGGGCATTTGATTGCCGACTGTCTCGTAAAATTAACCTGTGAAGCTATTGAAAGAAGAAACACGGGAAACGGGGTATCCGTCTCTCCGTCACACGGAGAGACGAGCATGCAAAACACCGGAATGTAAGACTAGTTTTAAATACGTCATCTCCAAAAATTGAAATTCCAGGCAAAGAAATGATTCTGACGTTTTTGATCGATTCAGGAGCAGAACCTTGCTTAATAAAGGAAAATTCTGTGAGAAAAGATATGATTCTAGCAAATAATCAACAGCTTTTCCTCGCTGGAATCTCAGAAAAGGTTGTTCCTACTCTTGGAAATTTTTCAACTACAATATTCGGATATCATATTGAATTTTTCATTGTGCCAAATGATTTTCCTATCGCAGAAAACGGAATTATTGGAGTTTCTTTCTTAGCACAACATCAAGCAAAAGTAAATTGGGAAGAGGAATGTCTCGAATTAAACACAATAAAATTTCCATTTATTAACACCGATTTTGAGGAACAAGAGGAGAATTTTTGGAGCAATGACTCAGAACTTTGGGAACAATTACAACCCTCTACTGAACAAAGTACTTCAAAACGATTAGCAGGAAGGCGAAAGAGAACCATTAATAAGATTTTGAAAATCGAAGAAAGCTCAGTCTTAAATGAAAGATACGATAAAATAATACCTCTTCTACAAACTCAACACCTCTCAGAGGACCACAAAAAGGAAGTCGAATTTTTAATAAGAAGATCAGCGGATCGATTTCACTTACCTAACGAACCACTACCTGCAACACATATACTCGAACATCGAATTATCACGACAGATGAAGCACCAGTTTTTGTGAAACAATATCGGTTTCCACCCATGCTTAAGGACGAAATTACTCGACAAACAGATAAAATGCTTGAACAAGGAATTATAAGGCCATCTTTTAGTCATTACAACTCGCCTTTGTGGTGCGTCAAGAAGAAAAATGACAGCAAAGGGAATGCGCAATGGAGAATTGTTCTAGATTATCGCCAACTCAATGCAAAATGCCTAGGAGACGCATTTCCTATACCAAATATTGTAGAAATCATTGACCAACTTGGAGGTTGTCGTTACTTCTCAGTTTTCGACTTAGCATCAGGGTTTTACCAAATTAAAATGAGCGAACAAGATGCCCACAAAACTGTTTTCTCGACTCCTTCAGGACACTTTGAGTTTTGCCGTATGCCAATGGGATTAAAAACCTCACCCCCCTGTTTCCAGAGGATGATAAATTTAGCGTTATCTGACATGGTAAATAAGTCTCTATTTATATACTTAGATGACGTAATTATATTT
Organism: Telenomus remus; assembly: GCA_020615435.1. NCBI lineage: Eukaryota > Metazoa > Arthropoda > Insecta > Hymenoptera > Scelionidae > Telenomus > Telenomus remus. The sequence goes on along the minus strand of CM036343.1, from coordinate 8,097,211 downwards.
GCAAAGACAGTCGAAGAACATCGTCAGAAATATCTAGCTATGATTGAAAGACTAAGGAGAGCGAATTTGCAACTACAACCAGACAAATGCGTCTTTTTAAAGACAGAAGTAAAATATCTTGGTCATATCATATCTAAAAAAGGCGTTCAACCAGATGAAGGAAAAGTAGCAGCCGTTTCAAAATTTCCTACGCCAAAAACACCTACAAATGTGAAGCAATTTCTTGGCCTGAGCGGTTATTATCGCAGATTCATACACAACTTCTCAAAAATTGCCAAACCACTAACGAGACTATTGGAAAAAGATGCACCATTTATCTGGACCAATGAACAACAAGCAGCATTTGATACACTCAAACAAAAGCTATGCGAGAAGCCTATATTAATTTTTCCCGATTTTTCTAAGCCTTTCATCCTAACTACAGACGCTAGTAATTTTGCTATAGCTGGAATTTTGAGCCAAGGACCAATAGGAAAAGACCAACCAGTTTCATATGTATCACGGATATTAACTTCAACTGAAGTGAACTACAGTACCTATGAGAAAGAAGCACTTGCCATAGTTTATTGTGTGAAACATTTCAGAGTCTATCTATACCAAAACAAAATTTACCATAATAACTGATCATCGACCACTTTGCTGGATGCGATCTGCCAAAGATCCTACTTCAAGGTTAACAAGATGGCGTCTAACGTTGGAAGAATATGATTTTGAAATTATGTACAAAGCTGGAAAATTGAATGTGAATGCTGACGCTCTATCACGAAACCCCATACAAGAGGAAACTGCTGAAAACGAAGCCGTTTCAGGAGAAATTAAACGAGTGTTGATTACCACAAGACCAAAGAGAAATATAAAACCATCGACAAAAGGACAACAATATCGCGAAGCACTAGAAAAACAAAGACAGAAAAAAGTGAAAAAACAGATGACACGAACAAAACAAGAGAAAATAGATGATACTCAGATAGCAAAGAATCAAAATGTAATACAAAGAAAAAGGAAAAATAATTTATGCAGGAAAGAGGACAATAAGAATAAAAGGAAGAACATTTCTACAACCAAAGAGGAAAAGGAAAACTCTAAAAGGAAAAGAAAACATGTAGCCACAAAAAGCAATGACACAGATTTCATAGAAGATTTTGAAGATGCTGAAGAAAACATAGAAGAATTTTATGAAGAAGATTACCCAGTGAAAGAAAACTTGAGTCCCCGAAGAAAATATAAGAAAATATTTAATGATGAAACATCAGAAAATTCTGATGAAGAAGAGGAAACAGAAAAAATACTTAAACGATGTGAAGAAACAAAGAATATTTTTGAATCACGTGATCAGCTGTTCATGCGATCAGATACATATGCATTTTTCCTTGATATAAACGGAGAACCAATTGACAATATCACACGATCGTTTGCACAAAGAAAAGAGATAGGTGAATTCGACGACAAGCGAATTGGAGGCTCAGCGTTATCGCAAGTTCGAACACGATATCAAATTGCCTTAATTGTTGTCGATAACAACACCCCTCTTAGTAATGTTAATACGACTCGAAATGTCATAAGGGATGCTTTTTCGGAATCAAGAAAATTACTCAGAGAAAGGAACATAAGGAGTTTTAGCATTTCAAAAATAGAAGAGATAAACGAGATAAAATGGGGAGAAATATTTGAAATAATATGTACCATTTTCGGAAACACCGACATAGCTGTCACCATCTGCTTGAGCCTTGTCCAAATACCTCCAATTGCAGACCGTTTCGAGCTCCTCAAGGACACCAAGGGATAGCTAAAACATATGGTAGAATTAGACAAAACTATTTCTGGGAAAATATGAGGTTTGATATAGAAACATTTATTGGACAGTGTTTAACGTGCAAGTTGAAGAAACTCACCAGAGAACGGATTCGTCCACCGATGATACTCACGGATACTCCTGGACAAGCCATGGACAAGATCTATCTGGACCTTGTAGGGCCGCTAGCTTTAACAGAAAATGGCAATAAATATTTGCTTACAATCCAATGTAATTTGACGAAATTCTTGGTTGCAATACCTTTGCCAAACATGTTAGCAAGCACAGTTGCGGACGCGTTTGCTACTTAGTTCATCTGTATCTTCGGCGTAGCTCGATCCCTGACCACGGACCAAGGACGTACCTTTGTGTCAGAACTCTTCGGTGAAGTAGCGAAGATTTTCAAGATTAAATGCTTCAAAACAACCGCTTATCACAGTATGAGCAACGGGAGTTTAGAAAGGAGACATTTGCAGCTAGAAGAATTCCTAGCAATGTACACAGAATCTGATTCAGCTTAGGACAAATGGGTCAACCTAGCCACATACACCTATAATACAAGCATACATTCTGCGACGAAGAAACGACCCTTTGATTTAATGTTTGGCCGTACTTCACTGCCCGTATCAAGTTTTCCTCTACATCCTTCTGAATGTTTGCTGACCTACGACGACTACCTAATTCAACTCGTTACACGGATTCATGAAGCCCAAGATCAAGCACGAAACAACCAGATTCAAGCTAAGGAAATAAACAAAAATTATTACGACCGGAAAACTTGTGAAAGAACAATACTACCAGGATCAAATGTTTTCCTTCGAAAAGGTCTAAGAAAGGGTAAACTAGACAACAAGGCAGAAGGCCCATACAAAGTTTTAGAAGTCCTCGATAATAACAGAATCAAGATTAAAGTCAAGAAGCAAGAAAAAATCGTTAACATTGACCGCCTAATACCTAGCAAGATAAAATAACAATCAGCATAGTCATCATAGTATCACAAACTAACAAAAGGAAGAATATCAAGCAATACGTAAATTTTCAATTTTTAGCATATCGAAATGTACTGGCTATATGGAATCGCCATCTGCATCTATTTATCAAAAGGATACGAGATTGAGCAATTATCAAATAATGCAGGATTAATTATTAAAAAAGGAACTGCCGTTCGATTAGTCCAAGGACACTATAAAATACTGTTCTTTATCCAGATACATGAAATGGAAAAGATGAAGATGGATATCAAAATTCGCCTACAAGAATTAAAAGAAAAATGCGACGCAGACTCAAAAACCCGTATCTTTTTAAATCAAATAATCCCACTGCTAGAACAACTAAAAAACATAGATAAAACTCAAGAAGAAACCTATCGGCTATTGCAACCAAAGATGGTAAAACGTGATGCACCATTTGCTTTTATCAGTGAAATACACAAGGATTTATATGGATCACTCAATGAACAAGACCGAAGGGAGCTTGAAGAATTAATAACTGAGAACACTGACAAGATAACAAACCTTTCCGAAATAATAAGAGATCAAACACTTATAATGAAGGACCAATTCAAGGGTGTGAATGAAAGTATAGCCCGAATGAATAAACTACACAAAGAGACAGTTCAACACATTAACATCATACAAAATATGACTACAACCAATACTCGAAAAATTTATGAACTAGATGAAGCCATAAAGGTCTCCACTGCCATAAGCACAGCAAAATCATACTTGGATAATTTGAGAAGCGACTACGACGCTCTGTTTGATACTGTACTACACGCCAAAAGTGGAAAAATACACCCGAAGGTTATAACAATGAAGAAAATAATGGACACCGTAGAGAAGCACTTCTTCAAAAAAAGATTTGAGAGATACCCAGTTGACGACCTAAGTTCATACGATGACTTCATAAGACTATCAACAATCAACATCTTCATGAATAATGGAAAGTTATTTTATTATATACTCGTTCCTTTTACTAACAATAACCTCTATACTCTTTATAACGTATTACCCGAATTTGCTAACCTAACGATTGGATATGGTTATACAAAGCCAGAGTCAAATCTATATGTAGTCAATAACAATGGCAAAACATATATGCCTATTTATAAAGAAGATTTAAAAGATTGCGTTTTTGTGGAAAATATTTATGTTTGCGACAGCCATTATCTTTTAACCAGAATTACTGAAGATTCTCCATGTGAAATCAAACTTATTATTAATGAAACCATTAATGACATTAATTTATGTGATGTAAGAGTTGTAAAAACACATCCAAATCATTGGAGCAAGTCTCTAGACGCTTATAAGTTATATTTTTGTGTTCTCACGCCCGAAAAAAATCAGAATTGCTTGCGATAATAATGAAGCCGATGTATTGATAGCAGGATCTGGATTTATCAAATTAACAGAAAATTGCAAAGTTAAAGGAAAAGATTTTAATTTTCAAACACCGAAAACAAGAAGCTTTATCGTAACTGAAATTATGTCAACAACAATAAGCTTAAAACCCGTAACAGATTTGCTAAATATAATAAATTTCAACAAAAATACAACAATTGAAGAATTGGAATCACTGCAAACTCCAGATATCGAACTGAAATTAGAATCCACTGAACTAGATGAAATTATCAAAAGAGCTGAAAAAATGATGACCCAAAATAGTCACATAATTACTAAAATAAAAAACTATTTCACTAAGTATTATCCATATATCCTCACACCTATAGGAATAACAATAGTTTTAGTAATATATAAAACTTGCTACAAGAAACTGTCTATTTAAAAAAAAAAAAATAATAAAATAAAATAAAATAAAAAAAAATATATATATACAAAAACTATAATTACGAAATAATAAATAGAGTAAAAATACACATGATACTATAAAAGTACAAAATGGCTGACAAAAAAAAATATATATACAAAAACTATAATTACGAAATAATAAATAGAGTAAAAATACACATGATACTATAAAAGTACAAAATGGCTGACAAAAAAAAAATACAAAATGGGAAATATACAAAAATATTTTTATATAATACAAAAATATTCATAATACCAAAGAATATATTTAATGCCAAAGATTGAAAAGTCCGAGCACCAGAGTAGAAACTAGTCATGAAATATAAAGTGTTAAATAGATTGAAAATAATTTATTTAACTCATTTAATACACAAGTTACAATATAAGAGAAAAAACAAACGATTATAGAAGATAAAGTATACAAAATGCATGTTAGTAAAATGAGAAAATAATTATAAAAGTTGATATATAAATATATGTATTATTATTATTTTTTTTTTTTTTTTTTTTTGGTTGGAAGTATTTCACCTCACATTTTTTTTTCTTTTGGCCTTCGTAATACTTGTCCAGCACCGCATCCACCATTTTGGAAATCAGGACGATCTCCTCGTCCTGCTCGCCCATGGGTTCGGTCTCCGGGGAAGTAGAAGCCGAAGCAGGCTCAACGTCGGATACCGGAACGGCCGGTGGTGTTGTCGGCTCGTATACTTGAGCCGATGTTGACGGCCCGGGCGAAGAGTAGGAAGGAGTACAAGATCTGAGAAACCACAAATTCGTTGCAAGTATACTTCAAATTGAGAAAACAGCAAAATCAGTTTCATATTTCAAAGTGAGAATGCAACAAAACCAGCGTCATATTTCAAATCGAGAAAATCAGCAAAATTAGCCTCATACCTTTTAATCCCTCTCTTTTTAATACTCTCCTTGCACTCAGCACATATCATGTGCGAGTCTCTCTCCACCTTACGGCAGCCCTTATATAAAAGACGTAGTTTGGACCTACGGTCCTTTGGATCGAGATTCCCGGACATCACACGTCTCAAATCACTTTGAAGGAAGATCCCTTCCTCGCCCAATCTATTAATGACCCTTCGGATGCGGCGATGCAGTTTAACTAGTTTTTTTTCTTTTGGATCCACTAAAATCGAAATATTAAATTAAAAACTTGATATAAAAGGAAGAAACCCTGGAGAATAAAGTTTAAACCCGTTGGATAGACACAAACTATGATCAAATGTATTGAATCTAATTGACAAAGAGATAATCACTTGCGAACTTTGCACGTGAAGTTTCGGAACCAGACTGATACCGGATAATCAAAGCATCCTTTTCATAAAGCTTTACCATCAAAACATTACGTGCCAAATAATTTGTTAAGTTGAATGCAATGATAAACAAACGACGTAATAAGTTATAAAAGCCCAGCGTGAAAACACGCCTCATTGAAAAATGATTACAGAACGTGATCACCCCAATATCCTTTTAGTAACACGTGGGATCAATGTATCATCATAAATAATAAACAATAAGAATTTTAATAAGCATCAAATTAAAGATTTGAAAAAGGTCATTAAAATCCAGTAGATGACAATGTACATATTCACCTAATTCTCTGTAATCAAATAAAAAAGGGAGTATGTCCAATCATACTAAATTAACTCACTGACAATTAAACTGCCAATTTTCTTCTTGAACATAAAAATAAATTTGAATAACGTTTGCCAGCATACATGCCTGCAAGAGTATGCATCTCCTAAAAGAAATACAATGAATGATAAAAAGCTCAAAATCAGAATTTAAAATAACCGATTAAATTGTTCGAATAAATAAATCACCGTTTCATCAGACGAATCAGAATAAACACGCCAACCGCTGTCAGAAACCTGGCGCATATGTATCAGCCACGAAATTACGGGTCCGAAACAGTGGCCGTGTCCGCGCTCTCGCTCGCCGATGCGAACGAAAATCTTAATGAAACGTTTGACGTCGTTACATTTAGCCCATATCCTAGCATTCCTTAACTCAGCCTAAACCATTTCTTCTTTAATACCCCGAATTTCCTTTTGAACATTTTTCACGAGACCTTTTACTTCTGCAAGACTCTTTTGCAAACATCTACCAATTTTCCTCCTGAATGACACAAAATGCTATGGTAATTAAAGAAAGGTGAAAAACTTGAAAGAATTTTATGAATGAAATTATTGCGAATTATGAAAAGCAAAATATATAAGTTTATGAAATTAATGAATAAATACATATATTTATATGTCCTTACTGGCACGAGCAGTATTATGAAACATTGTCAAAAAGGTTAAAAGATAGATATGATATTTAGTCAAACAAATCAGAGCAGACCGAATAAGTATAAAGACATAGCGGCCGCTGCCTATACGAAGCACGCGCGAGGATGTTAACACAAAGGCATACATTGCGATATACTGGCGCGCCGACTTGTTTTAATACCTGAGATAAATTTAAGTGTTCTTATAATCTTTTATATAAAAATTCTTTATGTACTTAATAAATTATATAATTATTGCTATTCAACAAAGTACTTATGACAATGTATTTAAAAAAAGAAGAAAGAAAGAAGCAATAAAGTAATACACTACAGTAATGTTAAGATACTTACATGTTTGAAGTTATTATCACCGAGCTAAATGACACTCAAAACAAAGGAACTTGCACAAAAAAATCCCAAGGAAGACACTTTCTCACTCTGTGAGTATCCAGGCAAGACTGACCAAGACACTCAAGTGGCAATCTGGCAAAATCTTAGTATATTAAATATTTGTCCAAATATAAACAATCGAAAAAAAAAACGCTCAGACATAACAGACCAAATAGGGTCTGGGTTTGCAACGTCTGGATGCTCTGAAAAAATTATAAAATTTAAACGCGCAAAATATTAATTTAACATAAAGCAATAATCGTAGTTTGAGTGGGCACTTAGCGGAATAAAATTACATTATTACTCCTGTATAACCAACTGTATAACCGAATGTATAACCAACGTTTGAAATTAACATATATGTATCTCAACGCGCATGTCAAAATAATGACGAACAAAAGAAAAAAAAGCATTGAAGTAAAGTCAAGAAACAAGATATAATAGACCATATACATGTATCGACTAAACTAAAGTACCACCCACATAGAATGGAATAAAATTTTCTGCAAAAATTTATATTCCTATCTAAAGGGGGGAGGTGTAATGAATGCACCAATTTTCGCCTTCAAATAAAAGTCGAATTCAAATTCAATCACGGTCAGATACTTGATTCTCGCCTAACATAGTGCGGGGACGCTAAGCGTAAGTTAGGCATGCTTAGCCTCTCAGCTGAGATGCTCCGCACACGCATAGACACACACACTAGTGTGCCGCTCACAGTCGACGTTCCAAATGCACGCGCACATTTCTATGCGCTCGCCGCGTATTTCTATGTTCAAACAATTATTATTGACAAATCATTATTAAAATACATTCCAGGAGCATATTTTATCCACCATATTCAATGTTCTAATATTCCAAGAGCATATTTTATTCACTATATGTTCCAATAATATATTTTACAACAAACAATGTTTCTTTCACACAATATTTATGGTTCAACAATATAATTAATGTACTTAAATTATATATATACAAAATGTAACAATGCATGAAGAATGTAACCAAATTATTCCGTACGTGCTTATTGCAAAATTGCGTCTAGCCAAAATGAGTCACAAGGTATGAGCAATAAAGGAGCTTCTCATAAATCCGCCGACCGAACATGTACCGACGCATCTAGCTCTATTTTTTCTACGATCGTAAATCTCAAAACCGCAAGCTATCTACTGGGGTCGAGGCAGGAAGTCCCTTGTACCATTGCAGCGTTCGACAATTAAAATTCAAAGATGTGACATCAGCTCCGCGAACTGCAAGCTCGATGCATCGAGATAGGATAAGATGATCGAATGGACTTCCTAGAAAATTGCTTGATCGCCTACGTGACCGTACGTGACTTCTGACCGAAAATCGCCTATATAAAGGATACGGTAGCACCACCGAGTCAGTCAGTAGAAATCAACAAGCCACCAAATAATGTTCAGTAACAACAAATAGTACAAAATTGTGTGAAAGCTTTGTTTAAGTGCACCATACTGACTCATATCGGAAAAGACTTATTAATGTTAACATTATCAAAGCAACGGAAATTATAAGAATAAAATTCAAGTATATCAAACCCAGCAGTTTGGACTCACTCACTGATCCCGCCCTTACAGAACTTTCATCCCAGACTATCAATTTGCACAAACGTAACATTCCAGCCCTGTCACTATTTTTGCTGATGTTACAAACTAGTGCCTCTTGATAATGCAAATTCAATGGAAGCTTCAAAACGCTATGTGCCGTTCGTCCGCCTTGTAACAATGTTGAAGCGTTACCAGTAGAGGCTAAAGCTATAGCTATTTGGCGATGACTCCTTACAGTGGATAGCAAAAGGTTCAGTAAATAAGTTTTGCCTGTTCCGCCGCAGGCATTGAGAAAAAATATGGCCGGATCATTGGCATCAACTTTTTCCATTACAGCATCATAGAAATGAAGAAAAGCTATTCTCGGTGCAGGTAGACCGTAATCAGCTACATGACGGCCTGAAAGTAAATGTATGTTTTATAATTTCATATTAAGAAAGTTTGTTTCGGAGAGACATTATTTTTTGTAGATGTATAAATACCTGATATTGAATAAACAATATCATCTATTAACTGAATGGCTTCGTCATAAATGATGTCATATGCTATAATGTTTGGTTGCTCTTGCTCTTGACGATGGAGTATATCCTCAGACATTTGATCCTTGAACATGTTCCAAAGTGTGAAAGGATTAGACACTTCGCAGGAGGTTATAATGATGGAGAACAATGTCCTCAAATGGCTTGGATACCGTTCCAAAACCGCCTCTTGCATTGTCAGAGTCTAGTGGTCATCGTTTTCCAGAAGACCGCGAACCTCACATGCCTCTCTGTACGTGAGATATTCTTCGCCGTCCACTGTTCGAAGAGCTGCGAATGATGCTGGTCCTCTTACAACTGTGAGTGACAATCTCAAGCAGAAACACTCAAACTGATTGGGATGAATGGCGTACATGCGTCTAATCGCAGCAGTCTGTTTTCTTCCAGGCCAGTTAGGAACATCTTTACCACGGCTCCGGGAATTCCAAGTTCTATCAGAATTATCCCAAGTGTAGTAAGTAGGAACTTCAGCATATAACAAAGTTTGAGCAAAATCTGATTCAACTGCATTTTGGCATAATGCAAAGAAAGCAGTGAGTGTTGTTTTTGGAGGCTGTTCGACGCGATGCTGCATATTTTTCTCGTTTGAATAAACACGTTGACCGTTTTCCAAGTGGACTTGTGAATGAACTACATTAGGAAAGCGTTCATGCATTGGAAAATAAAGAAGTCGCCAAACAGCTTCATTGCTACTAATGTATCGTCCTGCCTGATAAGTGCGAACCTCATCTAATGGATTTATCTGCCTATCTGTGTGCCGAACTTGAAAAACGGCCTGATCGGATCCTTTGTTTATATAGCCACATATATACTTTATCGCCTCAACTGAATTGCAGCACTCAACGTTCATATGTCCGCCAAAAGATATTGATAAAAATGGACAATATGGCACGACCCACCGGTTGTCGATAGTGACCTGTTGACCTTCATGTCCGTGGATATTAATGGTTGTTGTAAAGCCGCCATCTTCAGGACTGCGTCTTCTGTACGTTGGATATCCATTTGCGTTACTGACTGTTTCCTGGATTAAATCTTCTGGATATTGTTTGGTACAGCGGCCATTCTTCATGCAAGGTGACTGCATATTCATTTCTCCACATGGTCCATGAATCATGTGTTTTACAACGAGTCTGTGAAAATTGGGATCTATTTCAGGGTCTGGAATTTCTGCTGAAATAATCCAATCGATGTCTGCTGGCCGAAGTTTTTGTTCAAGAAAGACTAATAAATGGATGTGAGGGAGACCACGTTTCTGCCACTCTATTGAGTATACGTATGCTGAAACAATACCAAAAACACGTCCTTCTGTGAGACACTTTTAATTTTGTTCCATGATGGATTGCATGTAAAAGTAATGAAGAGATCTGGCTTGCCATATTTCCGCACGATTGCTAAAGTATCTTGAGTATACTCCGCCAAATATCGAGGACTGTTCACAAAAGTAGAAGGTAAAATAACCATTCTTCCGATGTCATTCGCATTGACAGCAGCATCAGCAACTACAGCATGTCTTAGATGAACGTACGCCTTCGATCGTAATCTCGCTTGATGAGTCGAAATATATCGGAGTCGTTCACTTTCCACTTTGGCGTACATATCAACCGAATATTAGATGAATAAATGTCTGAACCGCAATAGAGTGTTGAAATCTTGGTCCCGAACTGCAATGCGAAATGCATAAAAATCCATTGCAGAAACCTTTTTTAGCCGTTGGTGCAAGAGTATGCGGATTGACCTCCGGGATCTTGAACGTATATCCAGTTTGACCCTGCCACAACATCAAAGGATACTGTAAAGCGTCATCATAAGGATTGCAATCAAAAATTCGTTGAAGATGGTTATCCCGTGTATGCAACACTATATCTCGTTCATCTGAAACTCTTCCGACAATAATAGCAGTAACCTCGTCGACTGTTAGAGCGTTGTATCGTCTCGGGTGTTCACCAGCTGGTACTTGATCGCCACGAACTATGACTTTGTAGGAATTATCATTTCTGCGATCGATAGTTTCCTTCGCGGTTTTAAACTGACGAATCAGGATGTTATAATCGTGCAGAAGTTCTTTAAGCTGGAATAAGATAACTCTATCCAAAGCTGCATCAATGTGGCATCGTCGATCTAACTCGTCGTCGAAATCACCCATGAAATAAATTTGTAGAAAACTGTGTGCTGCATCGTTGGTGGGTAATAGTGAACCGATGAGATGATATACCTGTCCTTGTACTGTGAACGTGGGATTAAAAGCAGGTTGTCGGATAATTTTATCAGCACCAAAAGAAGTCATCACGAAGCAAGAATTGTCCCGCCGAGGAGAGCGTAGAAACATCTTGGACTCTTCGGAGTGACCTAAGAAAAAAGATCTCAGTGGCTCCGGAGGTTAAAAACAAATGTTGACAACATGTTGTTAACATTTGACAAATGTTAACAACAAATGTAAAAACAACAAATGTTCTAGGTTTCGCCAGGCCATTTTAATGCCTTACAATGTGGACAAACAATAATCATATGGCCAATCTGCAAGCACGGATCTTCGTGGTAAGGCACATCAGGATCGTAGTTGAACGCAGCTAAATGTAATCCGTCCCCAATGTTGTCGAAAAAGAATATCTATTTAAAGACGGTTAGCTTCAAGGCGTGCAGCACGCTCCTCCGCAGATTCGTTCGCTCGTAAGTTGCGCTGTCGCAAATTTTGACGGCGAAGGCGATTCTAGAAGAAATATAAGCATTATTACACATTTGTGTGTAAAGAAGGAAAAAACATGAATTAGATGTAGCATACCTCTCTTTCTTCCAGTGTTTCACGTGATCTATCTGTGGCTCGGCGTTCTCGCTCCTGGCGTAGGCGTTCCTGGAAGAATACAAAGAGTAAAGTATATGAAAAGAAACTTCGAAAGAAATAAAATTATGAAGATAAAAGTACCTCGGTTTCTTCGTGTGTTTCGCGGGATCTTACTCTGGCTCGGCGTTCTTGCTCCTACCTTAGGCGTTGCTGAAAAAATACAGAAATTGAAATGAAACAGAAGTACAAAAATGAAAGCAAATTAATGTAAAAAAATCGAACACGTGACAATGTCCCTACTTCAGTTTCTTGCCGTGTTTCGCGTGCTCGTGCTCGGGCCTCTCGCTCTCGTTGTTTTCTAAGTCGTTTCTTGAAAATAGTATAACGTGATATTTAAGAATAATAGTTGAAAGTAATATTCTATCATTAGTCAGAATAAATATTACCTTAGTCTCATTTTCCGTTTCAGCGGAACGTGCTCTCTGCCGTCGAACTCGCTCGTTGTACAAACGACGCTTTAAAACATTTAATAATTAGTTTAAAATGTAAATAAATTTAAAATAATTGCATGTAAATACTTGCATGATGTGCAAGTGCAATAATAAAAATGCACGCACATAAAAAGTGAATGGTGATTAATTCAATGGAAAAAAGTAGGAGTCAGGTGATATATATAAATAAAATGATAATAGAATAATAAAATAGAATAATAAAATAAGATAATAAAATGATGAAATAATATAACGAAAGGAAAGAAAAGAAAAGAAAAGAGAGAAACATAAAGAAAAAAAGAAAGAAAAGGAAAGAAAAGGATAGAGCATGGTCTGAGACTTAGGCTAATAGCGGTGTTTTTTTTGTGCGTGAGTGAGTGTGTAACCCGCCGCAATTCAGCTTCTATACAGTGCAACAGATATCATATAGTTTTTCTTTATACATACAATTTGGCGGATAGTGTAATGTGTGTGTAAAAGTGTACTTAATCTAATTTAATTTAGATTGTCTAGCTTAACTTAAATTAACTTAACTTAGCATCACAATTTATCACACAAGCGAGATCAAGATCAGGAATATTTTAATTACTTAATTGAATAACGATTGTTTTTGGAAAAAGACAAAGAGCGTCAATCACGACCGCCGTCCCAGTGCTCAGAGTTGCCTTAATTATCAATACTTCAAATCTCAAGTGATCCATTTATCACTACTTTTTCTCCACCAGAACTTTTCAGTGTCGGCAGCATAATCATCTACTGAGTCCACCGCGGGGATGCTTTGCGAGTATCGCATATTATCGGCCGTGTAATTTCCCGGATCGAGGTCAATTTTTTTGTCATACATATGTCTTCGTTTATGGTAGAATATTGGCACGTTATCGCGGTTCGTGATCAGGCCAAGATTATCGATTAGCATGAAGGATTCGGTAGGCGGGAATCCATTTGAACAGGCTTTTTTCCAGTATTCGATGTTAAGAAAGTAGGGCCCGCTAATGAGCCCGTTTACGAGGCTTACAAAGGACCTGGCAATGTGGTTTCTAATGTTTCTAATCATAAAGTTGTCGATTCTGGGGATTTGAGCAGCGTCATATAAGATTTTATTTGAGTAGTATTTCAGGTGGTTTGATTCTGGTTTTTTCCTCACGTTGGTGCACGATCGGAGGCACCTTCTTTCGAAAACACGAATTTTTTCCATTACAGAGGGGGAGATGTTGTACCATACTGGCGCGCCATAGGTCACTATAGGACGAATTATGAGTTGGTAACAACAGGTTTTTGCTTTTTTGTTAAGTTTTTTTGAGTGGAACAGGGACGCGTTGCATAGATATGCTTTGCGCGCTTTTTCCAACTGAATTTTTACGTGCTCGTTATACTTTAGGTTTTCATCTGAGTTAATGCCGAGATATTTGACTATTTTTTTATGTTCAATGAAGCTGTTCGCCTCGAGGCTGCTTTTTATTTTAAATTGTCTCCAGCCTTTAGCCAATCTTGCGGGGACATTTTTAACCGGAGGTTTAAATAGAATGGTTTCGCATTTACTAGAATTCACTTTTAGCTTCCATTTACTGTAAAAGCTTTGTATGTTATGGAACGTTTTTTCGAGTTTGTCTTGAACGGTTTTTACGTTTTTGTCGCGAACTGTTATTATTACGTCATCCGCAAAGCATCCGTAAGTCCGAAGTATAAATATTGAAGAGAATAGGGGCATTAACCGTGCCTTGTTGCAATCCATTTTTCACATCAAATATTATTTCTGATTTAATTATACCGTCACTGACAAAGAATTTTTTGCCCGAGATCATGACCCAGATCAAATTGACTAGATGCACGGGGAAGCTTTTCTTTAATAATTTAAATACTAGACCTTTGAGCCAAACTGAAACGAACGCTTTTTCTAGATCTATCAGGGCTGCGCCCTGGAATTCGTTGTTGTTAATCGCCCAACAGGCCTCAGACGTGACCTTGTGTAACGCGTGCATTGTTGAGTGCTTGTATCGGAAGCCAAATTGACAGTCGGGGATGACATCATTTTGATCACAGAATTTAACTATTTTGCAGTTGACAAAAATTTCGAAAGCTTTACTCATATTACATAATAGACTAATCGGTCTTACACTAGATGGGTCGTTTGGGTTTTCGCCTTTTTTCGGAATGCAAATGACTTGAGCGAGTTTCCATTTTTCCGGGAAATAGAAATTAATAATTATGTTGTTAAATAAAATTGTATATTCCTTTATAATGTCGTTAGGGAGTTTTTTCAGTATGAAGTTGGGTATTTTATCGTGACTGGATGATTTTTTATTATTTAGGTTCTTGAGAATATCTTTCAGACGGAGGGGGTTGCAGAAAAAAGAATCGTCCGCTTCGAATTTTGGAACAAACCAACTGCGCTATCATGGGTGTGGGAGACGAACGATCTCACCTCAATGTGTTCACGCGTCTCATGCGACTGTGCTCGATGTGCTCGTTCTCATTGATCGCTGAAACGTATCTGAAATGATAAAAATGATTAATGAAAAGTGAAAAATGTATAAGAAAATTGAAATAATTGAAATGTTGAAAAATTTCGCGAACCGCTCGTTCCTCTGAGGTCTCGTTGAAACGGACCACTCGTTGTCGTGTCCGAGACCTTGATAGACGGTTCTAAAAATTTTGAAAGTTTTACTACCAAAAAGAAGAAAATGTTACAATAACCAAAAGGAGCACCTACCTGTCGAACATCCTCGTGTTCCTCGGCTCGTACAACACGTAGAGCAGCAGCTTGTTTCGTAACTTTAGTTAAATGTGATTTTTTTTGGAGCGGCATATTGAAAATGTACAATCTGCAGTTCACTTACAAAATCATAACACTACTGAAGGCAGCATCGAAATAATGCCGAATTTCCGGTGAATAGTTCAATGAAATGTTAGGTTCATGTTTACGTTTGTAAGAAAATAAAGAAAATATTTCAAACCGATTTTTTTGTTGCAAGGTACGAAAATTTAAAGAGATCCGAGGTGTATTTTCATAAATAAAATTTGTTTAGTAAGTGTGAATCATAAAAAAGTGCGATTTTGACAAAACCGAAAATACATTTTTGCGATTTTCGATGAAATAAATTTCAAAAATCGATTCTTTATAGAGCCTATTTTAATTGTGAGAGTTCGTAGATTCACCCTAATGCGCTTGAAATCATTTCTATCGATTTTTGGAGCGCCATTTCGACACAAACAAACAAACAAACAAACAGACAAACAAACATAGTTACATTTTTATATATATAAGGATTTTAGGTTTTTCGATATGCGATAATACTCAAGAGGGCCAAAACAACGCGAGCGACAACAAAGCCCAAAACAAAGTACCCCCAAAACAAAAGCGAAAGTCGAACTTGGCGAACAATGGCGATAGAAATTTTAGTTTATCGACGAAGTTTTGTTCTACTCGATGCTCAGATCACACGAACAGAGTGATGAATTCTGGCGATAACGAGACTGATGTAGCTTTCTCTTGATTTCTCGCTCTCGAAGGTGTTCGGAGAGGAGACTTGGGTCAACTCCATTGAGCAATCAAGGTCCAAGGCGCCCAGGGTTTGCACGCATATCTCCTGCTGATCTGGAGATGATCCTAGGTCAGGAACTGATGACTGTTGTTCCGGCGGTCGATGTCCCACGATGAGTGCGACACCTGGCTAGCCGACCTTCGGATCCCTTTACAATCTACAAACAAAATCAACATAAGATAACTGCACAAAAAATAAATAAGTTAAGCGCACTCACTCAACATACTGAAACTACAAACTAATTCTACTAAATATCCAAAACCAAAACCAAACTCTACTAATCAAAAATTGCACACATATCAATCCACACAAATTAAATAAACAAACTACGATACTACTTATGCTGGTCGTCAGGGAATCCTCGAGGCCAGACTAACCCCTACTTCTCTTTCGGAATCGCGGATATTACTTGAAAGGCCTTTGTTGAACGTGATCCAAGAAACCACGTTACAATATAAACATTGTTTTCGTGCGTTTTCTAGCTTAAAAACGTCGTTTTCTCACCTTGAAAATGCGTTTCTGGAAATGAGAACGTCGTTTTCGTGCGCTTTCAGTCTTTCTAACGTCGTTTTTGAGCAATTTTCGGCTCTTATGCGTAATTTTGGCCTTTGAATCATTGTTCTTTTATTATTAAGATGTGAATAACGCTATTCAAGGCACCTAAGAGTTTGCTGCTGCTAGTTGTTTTCGTAATACAGTGAGTTCTATGGAGCAACTAAGGAGTTCTCAAGCAAAACTGAAATTCAATATCTCATCTATATTCCAATCGAAACCTTTTGAGGTGACAGTTCGTCGTTTTTGACCAATTCAAAGTTTTAAAACACAATTTCAGCTTTTACAACATTGTATTCTCGCGACGTAGAGCTGTAAAACGATATTTAAAGGTTTTTGAAGAATGCTGCTGCTAATCGTTTCCAAAATACAGCCAGATCAGCGCATTGACTGAGGCATTGTTCAGTAACTTCCAGATATAATATCTCATAAATGTTCCGATTAAAACCTTTAAAAACTGTGTTTTCTTCCGTTTCTTAGATATTAACGCAGTTTTGAGCATATAAACATCTTTTTCGTGCATTTTGGGCTTGAAAACATCCTTTTATGTGATTAAGACCTAGAAAACGCTTTTTCAAGAACTGTCAAGTACGCTTTTTATAGTTGAATTTGTAATTCAGTCAGATGGATGCAACCATAAAAGGTCTTGTTTATGAAAAGTACAATACGATTTCTCATCAATATTTGAATTAAAACTTATTTAAACTGTGTTTTCGTGCGTTTTTATGCTAAATTACTTGTTTTAAAGTATAAAAACGACGTTTTTGTGTGCTTCTAGGCATTTAAACGTCGATTTCAAGCAAATTTTCGCTCTTAAACGTTATTTCAGCCTTCAAATCACTGTTCTCTCGAAAATAAGATTTGGGTAACGCTATTCTAGCCATTTCAAAGTTCGGTTATGCTAGTTGATATCGTAATTCAGTCAGATCAATGCATCAACTGAGGAGTCGTTAAGCGTAACTTAATTTGATTTTTGATCGATATTCCAATCAAAACCGTTCAAAACGTCGTTTTTGTGCGTTTTGTAGCTTCAAGACGCGTTTTTAGGCTCGTAATCGACGTTTCAATCGGTTTGAGTTGACGTAATGTCGTTTTTGAGTAATTCAAATTTTTTAAACACAACTTTAGCATATGAAATATCGTATTCTTGCTATTGATAGCTGGAAAACGATATTTGAAGCTGATTCAAGTACGCTTTCTGCTAGGTGTTTTCAAAATAAAGCCAGATTAGTGCATTAACCGAGGAATTGTTCAGCGTAACTCATATATGATAGCTCATAAATCTTTGAATCAAAACCTTCAAGAACTGTATTTTCTTTCGTTTCTCAGCCTTCAACGTAGTTTCGAGCATACAAACATCGTTTTCGTGCATTTCAAGCTTGAAAACATCGTTTTCTTGGGATTGAGACCTGGAAAACGCTATTTCAAGAAACTCAATCCTTGTTTATGTGCGTTTTTCAGCTTAAAATGCGTTTCTAAACGTGATTTCAGCCTTTAAATCATTGTTATTTCAATATTAAGATCTGGGTAACGCCATTCTAGGCACTTAACTGTTTTCTTATGCTAGTTGTTTTCGTAATACTGTCAGATCTATGCAGCAACTGTAGAGTTGTTGAGCAAAACTAGAATTCTTATCAATATATCATCTATATTACTTTTAAATTGTTTAAAAACGTTGTTTTTGTGCCTTTGTAACTTAAAATCGTCGTTTTTTGCGATTAAGACCTGGAAAACGCAATTTCAAAAACTTTCAAGTACGCTTTTTATAGTCTGATTTGTTGTTCAGTCAGATGGATGCAGCCAATAGGGTCTTGTTTATTGAAAGTACAATACGATTTTTTATCAATATTAGTATTAAAACCTATTCAAACTGTGTTTTTATGCGTTTTTTAGCTTGATAACGAGTGTTTGAGTATAAAAACATCGTTTTCGTGCGCTTTCAGTGTTTCAAACGTTGTAGTTAAGCGATTCTTGGCTCTCATGCGTGATTTTAGCCTTTGAATCATTGTTCTTTTAATATTAAGATATAGGCAACGTTATTCTGGGCACATAACAGTTTGCTTCTGCTAGTTGATTTTGTAATACAGACAGATCAATGCATCAACTGAGAAGTCGTTAAGCGAAACCTTATTCGATTTTAGATCGATATTCCAATCAAAACCGTTCAAAACGTCGTTTTTGTGCGTTTTGTAGCTTAAAAACGCGTTTTTGGGTTCGAAAACAACGTTTTAGTCGGTTAAAGTTGACTTATTCTCGTTTTTGAGTAATTCAAAGTATTTAAACACAACTTTAGCATTTCAAACATTGTATTCTTGCTATTGAGAGCTGAAAAACAATATTTGAAGCTGATTTAAGTACGCTTTCTGCTAGGTGTTTTTAAAATACAACCAGATTAGTGCATTGACTGATGCAATGTTTAGCGAAACTCATATTTGATAGCTCATAAATGTTTCAATCAAAACCTTTAAGAACTGTGTGTAACCTTAATTTGTTCGTTTTTTTATAAGATGGGATAAATTGAATTATTTTCAATGATTATTTCGAAAGTCTCAGGTTTTTAAATTAACGTTAACAAATTTAATTTTCTTTGCAATTAATTTTGATTTATTGATTGATTTTTGATTTTTTTAACAATTTTTACGCCTTCATTTTTACAACAAGAATTCCATTTCATTTGAGCTTTCTATGTTTTATTTAATTTTCTTATTTTGATTAAATCTCATTTATCATTTTAGGTTAGGTTGCACCAACTGGCATCCCTAACCACAATTTCAAATTTCAATGACAGGTGGGATTTTCCGTACCCGAACCTGCAAATCTCTATAAATCTCCTCCAACTTCAACTCCAAATTCTAAAATTATTAAATCTCAGAAGCTCTTTTAATTGTTTTTCTCATTATTATTTGTTGGATTTTAAAACTTGTTTATTCATTTTATTTTGGTGTTTTTGAAAGCATCAGTTTTCAGGCGAGTCATAGTTGAAGGTCATCAACAAATTTGCCTTTCAATCATCATTTGCTTTTGACACCCTGAAAGTAAATGAAAGAGAATAGAAAACATTTTGTTTATTTGATTTTGATTATGATTTTGATTTTGAATTTTATTTTAAATTCTTTTAATTGCAAAGATGGATTCAGGACCTAACGTTGGGGAAGATACTCTAATGCCATTTACTGATTTGATCTCATCTTGGCCCTAGTCTCAAAATTGTTATAAATCTTACCTGGTTCTTAAATGGTCAAACAAAATAACAAAATTTTGGGTGCTGGGGCTGAGATGATGTGATGGAGAGCTTCGATGGTGCACAAAACACAAATTATTGATTTTTTTTTCTTTTAGGAACTGAAAAATAAAAGAAAATTTGAAAAACAGCCGTTAAAGCAACCCGGTGCTTTAGATAATCGGACCGAGTTCTAGGTTATCCTTGAGTTCTATTGCTCGCCTCCTGGTGTCTACAATGTCGGCCCTATTGGTTGTTCGTTCTTTCGGGCTGAAGCAACTCTCAGGGCGTTCAGAGTATCCCCGTTCAGCGGGCTCCAGAACCCAAGTCAGGATTGCTGCTCTGTTCAGGCTAGAAATCCTGATCACCTTTTGAACTATTGAATTACCTCCAAGTCGCTTGGTCAGCTAACGTTAGAGTCCTTGAATTGGTTCTAAAGGGAACGATTCAGCTAGCTGAGCTGGTTCAACTAACTTGCCCTCAGGCTGGCGCTCAATTTAAAGACCGGGCACGGACCCTAGCTCTCCCTTTATTTCCGTTTGTCCCCACTCTCATTTCCCCTTTTTTAATAAATTTTAAAGTTATAAATTTTTAAGTTAAACATATTGCAAAATAAAGTTTGAAATATAGGAGAACTTTTGATCTTATTGTCAACTTTTATGTTTTTCAAGATAATTAATTAGAAAACACGTGAGCAACGTGACGTGTTTAAACATGTTTTGGAATTTTGATCTTTAATTATTTAGGTTAATTTTCATGCTTTTCAGGGGTTGCAAATTAGGGGTTTTGTTGGAAATCGATTTGTCTTTATTTTTATTTGGTTATGGGGCCCTGACCCTTTTGTTTAACTGTAAATTTAATAATTCAAAAATGTGGATGACGCAATAATTAGGATTATTACGTCATCAACACAAAATTGTTAATTAATACGCAATTGTTAATGAAAATAATGATGACCCTAATTATTATTGTTAATTGGCATAATTGCTAAGTGATTATTGGGTCATTTGATTGTTCATAATAAATCTCATTTTAATTATGAAATTGAAAATTAATTCCAAGAATGCATCAGGTTTTCCTGGAAATCATAAAGTATTTTTAGATTTCTTTTCTGTTAATAAAATCCAAAAATAACTCAAAGAATAATGAAAAATAAAGAAGATCTGTATTAAGAGATTAGGAGATAATTATAAGTTCGCACCCAACCCCTGAGTGCGAGTGAGACACTAAAAATCATCTCAAAATTAAAAGAAAATGAAAAATAGATATTAGGATCTCAGGAAATATTCAAAAGCTTGCATTTAATTCATGAGTGCAATTGAAAAACCCAAAATAAATTCAAAAAAATAAAAGAAAAGGTAAAGAAAAGTATCAGGAGATCAGGAGGTGTTCGAAAGCTTGCACTCAACCCATGAGTGCGAGTGTGAGGCTCTCACTCCATCCTTATTACTCCTGAGCTTTATTGATTGCCCTTATCGATTGGCGATTCAAGCCACGCCCCTATTCTCAAGCTCGGCTTCTTTCTCCTGATCCACTGTTTTATCATCTGAGCATTGCTCCGAAAAGATTCATTTAATTTCATATATTTTCAATATTAATTATATGGATTTCCCAATTTAGCATATTTTGGGAATCCAATATGTTACATGTGTTTCCTTCTGTGTACGGCGGATAGCGTCGGATTCAAGCACGACAGGTTCTGTTCGCAGACCTTTTGCAAACTGCTCGATGATTTTATGATTAATCTTATGACGGTTACCATAATTCATACACACGCCTTCATCTTACAGACTATATTTTCATCGTCGTTATTGACATTACGTGTTGTGAATGCGTACGCTTTTGGACCGATGCTGCAGAACATTTTGATGTATTCCCCTTCTGACAGTTCTGACACCATGTCGCCTAAATAGGGACCTGTTTTGATATCAGTATCAGCCGGTTTCAAAGTGTAAATGACGCAGTCTGTATCAAAATATTGAACGCGATCTTGCAACTGCTCTAGATAGGTGTACAGCTTGAGACGAGCTTGAGCTGTTGTATAACAGGCTAGAACAACGTTTGTAGTTGGTCAAACCTCGACGGCTTCGTTGATATGGTCATAAGATACTGCTAAAGGGTCTTCTTTAATAGGTAAGAACCCGTGAATGGCAACCTTCTCTATATCGAGTTTGACCCCTTCCGCTTCTAAACATCCCTCTACGTACTTCAGTTTGTTTTCCTGCGTGACACAGTCTTCAGAGAAACCGCTCGCCTCATGTTTCATCTCGAGAAGGTTGTTAATGTACCCTGTAAAAAAACCACCCTCGCCTGTTTCTCTGTTATACTGTTTTGTCTCGTATTGCAAGATCTCTAAACCGCGCAGAATTTTGTAACCCAGGCGCACCGCGTACCGTAGCTCATCGACGACATAAGTCCCTTCAAACCAGCGGTCTTTCTCAGAGCTGTGCCGACATGCTGCTTGTTTCAGCACAAGTCCGACATAGAGGAAAAAAAAGCCGACCGTTCATACGCACGGGTAAAACGGGGTGTAACAAACGCCGAGGTGGTAGGAAGCGACAGCTTACAAGACCCGCGACTCTATTCAGACAGATAGTTTACAGACTGTTTATGTCAGCGTACATGATTTTTTCATCACCCTTACATTAGTGGAACGTGGTCATGTTTCCAACACGACCGCCGAAAAAAGCGTCTCGGGAGTTGAGAGGTTCAATCATGGACTTATCACACGACTCGATGTAAGCCGCCGCCTCGGCATTGTTTTTTTAAAAACGAGCGGAACGAACATTCCCACTCTTCGATAAGATTGTAACCCGCGCGTCTGCTTCGCTCGGAAATATTACACGTGCGCTCGTAGCGTTCAGCCAAACTGGGGAGGAGTTTATGATTCTTACCTTTTCCGGAGCTAACCCTTTTTTCGCGCTCAGACTCAAAACATCTTGGGCAAGCATAAAAATTACACCCCATGAAATTATAAGCGGAACGAGTTGATGCAACGTAGCCATCAACTAGTACACCGACCGTCAGACGGATTTCTCGACCTCAGGCTGCGTGTTGGATCCTAACACCGTCAACTTTTACCCGCCATGCGAGCCATTTCAGGGCGATAGCCGACTGACGATCAGCTAATCTGCAACCGCCCCGAGGTATCAAACCAATCGTGTTTTCAGCTAAAAAGTTTTTCCTGAGCATCCTGTTGCACGCTGAAACGATCGTGCAAGCTTCCGTGAAAGGACAGACACGACCCATGTCTAAGAAAATTTTTTAAAAAGCGCGACCCGCCAGTCTCAGAATGGTTACATCTATTTTACAAAAACGAACGATCTCTTCCTAAAAATCGAACACGTAATTCTTCGAACGAAGATCATCGTACCACTCCGAAAACTTCTCACAAGTTTCGGTACTCATATTTTTAGGGGAATAGAATTTTTTACATTGTAGGGGGCCCGTATATTTTTGGTTCTGTTACGTCCCTCATGCAATTATACGAAAAAATAATGAACATTAAAAAATAACAAACAATACCAAAATATATTCGAAAAGAATTAATTATATATTCAATCAGTGCAACAAAGACGATTTTCTCAGTTTATAATAATTTGATTCCGATTAAAATAATTTTACATACATCATCACTATTGACCAACACAATACACTATTTATTAGTGCAAAATTCAACAATAATAATTTTTATTGTAAATGAGTCACTAGTTGACGAAAGCAACCTGGAAGGTCAATGTAATAAAAGTTAAAGCGTATCTCATTGATACACAACTAATTCGGCGAACCAATTGCACAACACTTATGAATGAAACAGAGACTTATTCGCTCACATTGATTTGAATTTCACGACTTTGTTTTTGCATAGCAAAACAATATTCGATTGATATTGGAAAAACAAGATTTGGGAAAGATTGACCTTTCAAGAGTCATAAAAATCTCCTATGAAAATGCCCTATGCTGACAATGTATTGAAAATACTATATAAAGAGGAGCAATTGCCCTGTCAAATCAGTCCACTCCAGTCCAGTTCCTGATCCTATCCTCCAGTGAGACTCATCTAGTTAGCTGGCTTCCTCTAATCGATGAGACTTATCTAGTTAATCGATTTCCTATCTTCAGTGAACTTAGCCAAGTCCACTTCAATCAAACCAATATAAAAATTATCGAGTCAGTTGTGAGTCATTGTGTCGTGCTGCTAAATTGTGCCTGTCAACCTGTAACAACACCAATTGAACGCCAACTTATTCTGCCCTGCTGTTGCGATTCCGAGCGCTGACCGTACAACCAACTTGTTTCCTGCCGTATCGTTGCGTCATCACTAATTCAATCAAAAGTAAGATTCATATACCATTTTGAATTGTTTTATCATTATTGTTGTATTTTGGACGTTTGATGTTATTGGTGGACATTGGGTCTACAATTTATTGAAATATCCATTCTTGCAACCTATCACTGAATAATTGTTCAAGGACTTATGTTTGTTACAAGATAATTCTGAAAGGAATTATTCGTAACGGGTAACTGGTTTGTGGAGTTATTCAGAGAAGGACTGAATAAATAGCAACAATTTAGATATACAATTCTCATTCTTTTTGAAGTGCCGTATTCGCCTGATTATTCTGACGAGAAAATCGAAGGTTACTCGACCGACTTTTTGTTTCCGATCGAGAACTTTACTGAGAGCGACTTGCCTGTTGTTGACCACCAGGCAATAGAAATATATTCCGCCCCTCCGAGTCCGTCTAAACCGACAATACCTTTGCCAGCACCTACTGCTATTAAGAATAGAATTAAGATATTAAGTAAACAAATTCGCACTAAGTTTGCTGATAATTCAGATCTATTAACTCAATTTAATTCGTTGCTAGCAGATAGTTCAGGAAAAAAGTTGTTAGAGAATTAAAAGACTTTAAATCTGTCCATTTTGTAAATGTCACTAATAATAACAATTCTGTCAACACACACATTTCCGATAATAGAATTATAAATAACATAACCAACAACCTTAACTCATCTCTTCCAAATCCGGGTAATTGGCCAAAACAACGGTTAGCAAAATATAACTCTTATCATGAGGATATAAATTTTATGTTTGCAATAGAATCTTGCATTGAAGACCCGGCCGAATTTGCGAGACTGATGAGTATAGGTCGTAGATTATTCAAAATTGAACAAACAAACAAAACTTAAACTGTTATTGATTGAGTTGTAGTATAAGAATTATTGAGATTGTATTACGATTTCCATTTCTTTTATATTTTAGAATAAATTGTGTTAGAAGTATTATAATCTCTTTTCTTTTACAACCTCTTCTCCATCCAAGTGTGACGGAACCTATATAAATAAAAATAATTCATATGATACCTCTTCGGACGTAACAGTTCTGAAGACTGTTGTATAGGTGAGGGAACCATCCCTTCTCCTCCGCGAAACCAAACGTTTTTGGAAGCTTGCTCAGAGGCATGTGAAAGTAATTGAGACTGTCGATAAAAACGATCTTCTTAGCGTATATCATCTGGATGATTTTCGTACCGTTTAGAATAGGAGCCGGTTCTTCACGGTATTTTTCGATGATAAAACGCAATATGTAGGCGGCGTCGTACCCCGAGCTATTGTTAACGATACAAATTATTTTTGAGAACGTTGTACTAGGTCTTAGAACGTAAGAGCAGAACTCAGCAACAGGATCTGATGAAAAAATGTTCTCGAAAGTGACACACCGAACACCAGTGAAACATGTCGGGGTTGTCCGCGCATTTTGTACAGAATTGCTGAGTGACACAGAGTGTCGGTACATGCTCGTAAGCTGTTTCCGAACCTTCAAGAAGCGTGTCTTGTCGTGATTCAAAGTCGTAAAAAACGAAAAGGTAGGTTTTTTTTCCTCCTAGCATCCTCATCTTTCAAGGGCTGCATGAAACATAGGTGCTCGTGATCGTTCACAAAGCGTTTACAGATTGTACACTTTGTGAAACCACACCTATGTTTCTTTTTGCCGTCTAACCTTTTCATGCATATCGCTACATAACCTAATAGCGTTACACACACTCTCAAATTTCGTGAAAGATCCTGTCTCTTTGTGTCGCGCGACGCAATTTTCGCCGTAAAAATACCTCCGACAGTCTTTACATCTGATCTGCGACGAGAGCTCGCAACGCACGTCTGCGTAACACCTCGGACAGTTTTATAACAACGATGGAAGCCCTGTACCATGTAACCATTATTACAATCCGCGCACCCCGAGAGCACCGACAATATTTAATACAGGCTCAAAGTAATGGCGGTCCTCGCAATAAAGAATCGTTAAAGGTGCTTATTCTCGAGTTTTTCGGTTGGTTTCGTGACGCGTACTAACCTTCCTTGACGCACATCTAAGTGCAGTTGGCAGCAGCAAGTGCTAACTTCACGTTGAACAATGTGCGTTGTTTTGTTCTTCGACAAGCTCAGACCTGCTTCAGCACTTGTGAAAAAAGCGTCGCAGCATCTTTGTAAGCCAACAAAACAATCGCTAATTTGTTTGTAATTACGAAACGATTGTTGTAATTGTTATATCAATTACAAATGAAGAACAAGTGAGTATCATCAAACATTTGTTATTAACATTTTAGTTTTCTTTTAATCATTATACCTGTTTTCTTGTGTGCATTAAAAACATAACCCCGATTGTCAAAACTTTGCTTTTGTTCTCAAGTTTTTTCGACTTAAAATACTTTGTTAACAATAAAATCTATTTTATTTACGCTAATTTATTCGGTTTTTTATTTTGTTTTTTGTTGAATATTGTTTTTGTTGAACTTCAGGCCATTGATCTCGGCTCTGACGATGAGGCGAATGAGGGAGCTTCGGAGGGGAACTTGAGATGCGATTACATTGACCTCATAAGTCTTGAGCCACAACCTGGGCCATTTTCGCGCCCAGCTGGATCAGAGTTTTACGGGGTAAGTGAACGACTTATTTTCAAATTCAAAATACTGTCAATAATAACAATAATAATAATAATAATAATAATAATTATGATAATAATAATAATAATAATAATAATAATAATAATAATAATAATAATAATAATAATAATAATAATAATAATAATAATTATGATAATAATAATAATATTAATAATAATAATATCCTACTAATATAATAATACTGAGAATATGTTTGTTTGTTTGTTTGTTTGTTTGTCTGAGCATCACGCCTCAACGAAGCGTTCGGAAATGATTTCAAAGCATCAGGGTGATTCTATGGACTCTCAGAATTAACGTAGGCTACATTAAAAATCGATTTCTTAATTTTTTTTCAGAGAAAATTTCAAAAACATTTTCTTAGTTTTTTGAAAATTTTCAAATTTTTCATGAACACAATACATAAGCCATTATAAATAGAGTTCGAAAACGGTTGTGCAAACTATTGGTGTGGGATGAATGTTCTTCTTCGCATAAGCATGCAGTAGAGGCACTCGAGAGAACCTTGAGAGATATACGGAGTGACAATCGGATAATGGGAGGATTAGTCGTTATATTAGCTGGTGATTTTCGACAAACCCTCCCAGTCATCACCCGTGGAACTCCAGCTGATTAGCTTAATGCCAGTATCAAAAGTTTAATCTTATGGCAAAGTGTCATAGTCCATTCGCTGACTATTAACATGAGGGTATATCTTCACAATGATGAGAACGCTGCCAATTTTTCTGCATTACTTTTGACAGTCGGCAATGGTACGCTACCAACAGATGCTAATGGAAATGTTACTCTTTCTCTTGAACTATGCACTATTGCCAATTCTACTGATAAACTGATTGCTGCAGTTTTTTCCAACATCCAGCGAAATCACTTACACATGGATTGGTTATGTGAAAGAGCTATTTTAGCGTTAACAAACGATGTTGTCACTGATTTGAATGACAAAATATTGGCTACAATTCCCGGGGAACAGAAAAATTACACCTCTTTCAATTCCGTAGTAAATCAAGATGAAGTGGTAAACCATTAGGTTGAGTTCTTGAACTCGCTTGAATTGTCTGGAGTTCCGCCACACATACTGAAATTAAAAGTCGGAGTTCCTGTTATGCTGCTGCGAAATTTAAATCCTCCTGTTTTATGCAATGGAACTCGAATCCGCATCACTCAACTTCGGCATAGGATTATAAAAGGTAGGAAGCTATAGATTGTCACACAACTTTTACATTTTATACCAAATGTATTGACATACTATTTAATTTGTATGATTTGAAGGCAATATAAGGACTGGATCGAATCAAGGTGCGAACGTCATGATCCCTCAGATACCAGTGATCCCCACAGATCTTCCATTTGAATTCAAAAGACGACAATTTCCCGTGAGATTGGCATTTGCAATGACCATCAATTAAGCTCAAGGTCAAACGCTCCATGTTGCTGGTGTACACCTTGAAAAACTATGTTTTTCTCACGGACAATTTTATGTTGCATGTTCGCGCGTCTCCGACCAACGGAATTTACACATTTACGCTCCAGAGAGTAAAACATCGAATATTGTTTACCAGAATGCGTTAGTTCAATACGGTTTACCAGAATGCGTTAGTTCAATAAGGTGTTGTAGTTTCACGATGTATCAATAAATGCCATGATTTTACCACGGTTACGTGGGTTTCTTCTCGCGCACAATGCAAAATGGATTCATTAATTATTTTGTATAACCTTTTTCGTCCTTACAATTTGTTTATCCAAACAATTCGGAAAAAAAACCTTAACTAACTCATATAGTGCAGCGAAGCTGACGCCCGAGCGAAGCGAGGGTGCTCAGCTAGTATTCTTATAAATGTTGATAAATATTTTCTAAATTCATTTGTTTTTTTGCAGCTCGCTTATCAATCGCTCATCACCGAAGACGAGGACACTGATCAAGAACAACAAACTGCTGTAGCTGAACCCAGTCAAGGTCGCGCAACGTGACAGTTGCAAGTTACCGCAACTCACGCTCGCCGTTCTCACCCCTATCGGGGTACATCTACTTTTGCTCGTGCGCCACCGGTCGCCAACGTTCCAGCTGACAACAACTTACAACAGCAAGCTCCGCCACTACCAGCTGGATTACCTGACTTGAATATTCCAAGACGTCGGAATCGCAGACGAGACGCCCGACAAATTCTTGCTGACGTCGCAGAGTTGACGCTCGAAGCTCAAACGGAACACTGGAGAAATCTCGCTGAAACGCACCGACAGATGGTGCAGCTGCGAGCCAGACCTGGAGAAGAGAAGAATGACGGCCACCGAGCAGGTCTTGGAAGCGCTTCGAGACATCCTGAAGAACTTCGGCTTTGACGTCTTGAAATATTTCTCGGGCTAATAAGCCCTGCTTTGTCCCCCCGCGTACGATCTCTTCTGATTATTTTGTAGTTCTTTTTAAGTTTTTTTTTGATTTTTTAAGGTCCATTTTACCGAGCGTGTTTGGTAGAAGGCTACCATGTTTGCATTCGGGTGGTAGTGGGTTCGATTCCCGCTGCCAGCCACTCTGATCAGGTTTTCATGGTTCATGCCCATGAACCGCAATCTTTAGATATTTAAAACAGGCTGTAATAATTTTTTTTAAGTTCCATTTTCACTTACATCTAAGTTCCTGTAAACCGAAGACTGTTTAAGAAATAAGTCTAACTTATTTATTTATTTGTAAACAATAAGCGTTGAACAAATAATACACATTTATTCATAAGTTCATATTTATTTTATATTTTTAACTGTAAGCAACATTGAAAGCTGTGTACACTTGCCAGTGTAAAACTATTTGCCATATCTGTATTAACAAGAAACATTTATTAGTATTTAGATTATTAAGTTTCTACTGGACAATTTATATCAGATTATTAGTTTCTTAAAAGTACAAAGAAGAGATGTTTATATAAAGATGTTATAACATGTAACTTTCATACAAGTTTATAAATAAATTAAGTGCAAACTATTTTGTGTTTCTAATATCCTATCAACTTATCCATTTACAGATTATTATTATTGTTGACTATAAATAATTATGTAACTAGCGTTTTCTTGATGTTATTACATTTTCTTGATATTATAATTTCATTTTTCAAATTGAATGTTTAATTTCGAAAAATTGAAGTGTCTTAATTTGCAATTACAAAAAGTTTACGAGTTCCTTATGATAGAAATTGACTCTAATTAATATAATAAATTGCAAATTTATCAAAATAAATCACACTTTTTTGCAACTTTTTAATTCGCATTTTTTAAAAATTAATTGATTTATAAAAAAACTATGCAATTAAAACAAGTATACCAATTGCAAATTTATCAAAATCAAATCACAATTTTTCTTAATTTTAGTTCGCATTTTTTGAAAATTAATGGATTTATAAAAAAGTGAAATGTCTTACAACAAGTATACAAATTTCTTATTATAAAAATTGACTTTAGTTCATATTAAATTTGCAAATTTATCAAAATCAAATCACACTTTTTCGCAACTTCTTAGTTCAACATTTTTTAAAAATTAATTTATAAAAATTATTTATAAATTATAAAATTTATAAAAAAGTAAAATGTCTTAATTTGCAATACAACAAGTATACAAATTTCTTATTATAAAAATTGACTTTAATTCATACAATAAATTGCAAATTTATAAAAATTAAATTACACATTTTTTACAACTTATTAATTTGCAAATTTTTATTTCATATTTTCATCAAAAGGGCAGGAGAAATGATATAAAAATAAAAAAAAACCAATTTTTCTATTGTAAAAATGCAAATTATGATATTTATTCAATCAAAATTATTACATTTCAATTTATTTAGCAATTACAAGTTAAGGATTTGAACAGTTAAAATAATTAAATACAAGTCATTACATAAAATATCACTTTTGAGTTGAATTTTAAGAACACTCTCTTTTAAACGTAAACAGGAATATTCATTTCTCGGAGATAGTGCAGTCTTTCAGCTATCATAAACCCTGGGTTTATAGTGCTGGGTTCCGTGTCTCAGACAGCATTGCAGTCTGGTCTTCCAGACGTGGAATTGAAGTTCCATTCGTATGAGACCCATACGAATGGGATTTATAAATTGTCAAACTGAGTGGGACGAAAACTAATCCGTGCGTTGTGTTCGTAGGACAATTTATAACTGACTATGACCAATTGGAACCCTCTGTACGCCCCGGAACCAAGAGTTTTAGCCGGCTCGGAAAATCATATAAAATGAATTTGCAGTTATTTTCAAATTTTGCATCATAACTTTCGAAAAGTCATTATTGGGACAAAATCTGATCCGTGCAATGTGTTTCTTGGTAAATTTCTGATCGATTACGACCAATTAGGATCGTTAATCAGCCCCGGAACCCAAACTCTTGACCGGCTCGAAAAGTCACAAAAAAATGAATTTGCAGTTAATTTCAAATTTTGCATCATAACTTTCGAAAAGTCATTATTGGGACAAAATCTGATCCGTGCAATGTGTTCCTTGGTAAATTTCTGATCGATTACGATCAATTGGGATCGTTAATCAGCCCCGGAACCCAGACTTTTGACCGGCTCGAAAAGTCACAAAAAATGAATTTGCAGTTAATTTCAAATTTTGCATCATAACTTTCGAAAAGTCATTATTGGGACAAAATCTGATCCGTGCAATGTGTTCCTTGGTAAATTTCTGATCGATTACGACCAATTGGGATCGTTAATCAGCCCCGGAACCCAGACTTTTGACCGGCTCGAAAAGTCACAAAAAAATGAATTTGCAGTTAATTTCAAATTTTGCATCATACCTTTCAAAAAGTTATTATTGGGACAAAATTTGATCGGTGCAATGTGTTCCTAGGTTAATTTCCGATCGATTATGACCTATCGGAATCCTTAATCAGCCCCGGAACCCAAACTTTTGACCGGCTCAAAAATTCACAAAAAATAAATTTACAGTTCTTTTCAAATTTTGCATCATAACTTTCACAAAGTCATTATTGGGACTAAATTTGATCCGTGCAACGTGTTCCTAGGTTACTTTCTGATCGCATATGATAACGAAATCTTATGCAGAAGCACAAAAGATAATGTATCTTGTAACAAAAAATTATCAAAAATAGCAATAATAATTCATGATCTATATACAAAATTTAGACGCAACTTCAGACGATGTTCCTTAGTTGCGATTTCGCCAGAACTGCATCATGTAAGCAGTAATTCCTACATGCGATGACTAGAAAATTTGGTACCCTTTTGTTGTTCTTAGTTAAAGTTTTTTACGTTTTCTACGATGACCTTTTCTTGTTGTCACCGTTAGCCTACAATTTATGAGTAAATCGTTATAAAGTTTCCAACCTGTTTTAAAAATATTTTTGTTATTTTAATATTAAAGCTACTAGAGATTTGGGGGAAACATGCAACGGAATATATTTTCTGCTGTTTCTTTCACTCAGTTGATTTTGCTCATCTGAGTGAGGGATTTGGTGGTTTTCCGCGTCTATGGTACGATATTTTCGTTTACAAATTGGATAATCGATCCCTGTCCTATAAGTAAGGAAATGAAAACATTTTCTCTCTGCGTTTTCCGGGCTTGAGACCGGCTGTGGCCGCATTAAAAATGTTTGAATTCAAAATGTACTTTTCATCAATCCGAATTTTGCAAGTTGTGCGATGTTCGTAAACAAACATTTTTAATACCGCTTTGCAGCTGGATATGTATGCTAAGATATATATTTATATCTTAGTTAACTATGAATAATTCTACCGCTTTTCAGCTGGTTATATAATTAAAAAATCTTGCTCTTCTTTAGAATTCCTTTACTTCCGCTTTTCAGCAGAATTTTTTTTTTAATTTTAGCAGTACAAAGTTGATCATGAAAAGCAATATAATTTTATTATCTCGAATGTAACAAAGATTTGTGTATATATATTTTAGCTAACTATGAATTATGAATTATACCGCTTTTCAGCTGGTTCTGAAGTGCTACAATTCCGCTTTTCAGCAGAATTCATATCTACTTCAGCAGTAAACAATTTTTTTACAGTCACTTATAAATATTCATGTGTTTATGAAATCTCTATTGCAACAAAAAATCTCAAAAAATTAACGTCATTCAATGAATGCATTTCATGGCTATCTGAAATATTTTGTGTGACAATTCATTACCGCTTTGCAGCAGGCGTTGTTATAGTCTGTCATTCAAATTAAGTCAAAGTTTTGTCATACCAGTGATGTCGAATACAACTCTTTACTATTACAAAGTGTTATGTTTATTATTAAGTTTCGAGCAATCATCTAAGATAGCATTGTAGAATGATGTGAAAGTTTCTCCTTGCAGTATTGATAGTATCTTACTTACTCGGTTAGCGGTGCAGAGGGCGCCTCTGCATCATTCGTCATCGCTAACGACGAAAGCAAAATCTTGGTCAAAGTAGTCTTCAGTTTCGACATCCCAGTTGTACGGTTTTCCATCCATAAACTGCCTATGTGCTACTCTGCAAAATACACATTTATATTCAATCGCATCTCATTCTTCTTTAGTTCTACGTGGTGTTTGGGCCCATTTATTAATGCACCTATCGTGTGTCCAACGTTTGCACGAATCACAGCGAACGTAATAGTCGCTCCTCACAGCTGTGCTGTGACAATGAATGCACATTCCTATCATATCCAACGATTTCTGCAGTAATTTCAAAGCTATTTTACGGCGTGCTTTTTCTGGATTAAAAGTGTACTCCATAGGAGTGTCCGTGCTCAAACATTCTATAAAATAGATGATTAATACACCGCAACTACAGGAATCAGTTTGAAATGGTCTTTCTACGTCAGAAAATGAATCTTCGTGCCATTCGATTTCTCCTAAACGCTTTAAATTAGGATAAACACTGCAGTCGCTCAGAAATCGACGCATCGCTAAAAATGCTCGTTTTTTGTCACTTTCTTTTCTAAACGAATCAACGAACATCATTGAATTCCTTTCCAAGTTTAAAACCACCATGGTGAAATGATGATCTTTGAGGTAAGGAAACATGAGCTTCTTTTTGTTTGATATGTCCAGTTCATGCAGTTTCGCCTTTAGCTTTGAGGACAGGACATATTGTTTGCCTAAGATGTTGGTGCCCTCGCGTACCGGCAAAATGATCACATCTGTCCAATTCTCTATATGGAATAAGATATAACCATCTACAATTTGAAGGTCTACCCAACTTTTCGGTTGGAGGGTCTTCAAGTCTGTATTGGTTACAGTGATTTCTTCAGATCCGTAGAATGGAAAACAAGGACTGGTAGTCTTAAATTTGCATACTGGTAAATCTTCAATTGAAGGGCTCCAATAATATTCCATGTCCGGAAACAGTCCATTGGGAAAAGCGCATTCATGTTCTGAATACACACTACCTTGGGCAGAATGTTTCGATCTTTCAGATCGAGCGTGCTGTGAGTGTGGTACAATTTCTCGTTTTTGAGCTGCTTCAGTTAAACAACTCGGTTCGTCATCGATCGTGATGACGTCACCGTCCATTGTCCGAGAGATTCTGTTAACTACTTGTCTTTGTGCTTTGCCGTCTCGAAGATTTTTTGCAGCGATGGCTAAAGACAAACCAGAGTCATGTCTTCTTCTGCTCTTTTCCTTGGCTGTTGTACGACTCCACTTGACAGATGCGTTCTTATCTTCTGCATCATCGTCAAATTCTAAGTTTTTCGCAGAACTCATCTTTTTTTCTGCTTTCTGGTCAGCCATCCTCGGTTTTTTTGGTTTAGGCTTTTCTGCCTTTTCTTTTCTCCGTTTTCGAGCTGCATCATAGTCTACTAGCTTTACGTTCATTGACTGTAGTCGAGCTTGTTGTACGCGATCCATGGCATTTTGGCGTAACATTTCCATTACATATACTATATTCAGTTTTCCTTTGCCCGCGAAAAGACAGTTTTTTATTTGATTAAAATAACTTTCAGCTACTACAATACTCTGTCGTTGAAAAGCCAATATCACTTTAGAAACTATTACTGCAGTCCACATTGGTGTATATGCCATGTAATGTTTCATGATATGCTGGGCATATTTTAGCGAAAATAATGGATTTTCGCATGCCTTATAATTTTTTGCCGGAGCATCATACTCATCGGCGGGCATGTCAACTTTTTTGCATAAGTCAATCATTATCCTGTTGAAATGATTGTGCCATATCGAAGAAGCGAACAAACATTTAGATTTTTCGGCTTCTTCTCGGTCAATGATTTCCTCCGTGGCATGTTCAGGAACCTCCTTTTCATCCTCAAAACTTGTGTCGATACCTCGTGCTTGTATCAGAATCACTTCTTCTGCTGCTTCGCCGATGCGTTTGTCATCGGACAACAAGCCTGTCATCATGTTACTGAACACCTCTTCTATTTCTTGCAACGTTGTACACAGCATTATGAGCTTCAGCGAAGTCATTGCATAATTCATGAGCCTCTGATCTGGATTTATTTTTTTCAGGTTCTCTCTCATGCGCTTTATATTATGAAAACAGCAGGTGTACAACAGCATGAAATCGATAGGTAAAAGTGCCTGAAAAAGTTGGAAATAGACTCCGTCGTTTGATTGGCAGTAATCATCTCTGCTAAAGGTACAGTCACGGAGCCGATTTGACATGTTACAGAAAACAATTGAATTCTCTTACAAACTACACCATTGGGTATTCGAACTATACTGCCCGTTGAATGTATGTGAATAAAGTCTAAATCATCAAGAACACTCAATTGATCTCTACTGTACATATGAACTGTCATTGGATGTATGTACTCACGCAAGAATCTATCCTTCCTTTTTACTTCAGCATTGAATGCTGCAAGAACAGCTTGTAGATCATGGCTAAATAAAGATCTGTGAAAACGATGATTATCTTCAGATGTCGCTTTCTGATAAGTACCTAAAGAATGTAAATTGAGCAAATGACCGTCCGCAGCTAATTCTTCATCAACTGTCCGCATATCGCGTCGCATTAATAGTATGGGGTCAGTTGTCCTCAAGAGTTCTTTAGCTTTATTCCGTTTCGATCCCCTCAGTTGAGGCCCCTTGGGTTTTTCACCGGTATGATCGCAGGGTTCTACGGAGGTCACATGAATAGTGACCATAGTAATTTCTTGATCGGTTTGGTCTAACTGATTGAAGCTGTCTTGATCAAAGGGAGTAAAGTACAGTCTCCAAACTTTATGTCGACAGAATCTGCATTTAACATAACATCGATACGCAATAGTTGTACAAATAAACTACCTATTTCAAGTGGACAGCGGACATCTACTTGTTTGAGCATCAATTCTGTTACTTTCTCAACGAAAGTCGAACGAATATGCTTTCCTTGGATGAATATTCCTTTATTCTCCAATCTGTATCCACCTACGACTTGTGGAAAACTTAATCGAGGACATAATGTCAGAAATTCTTTTTCAGAACTTTCTTCTGCTTTTTCTTCTTTCTTTTTTTCATTTGCTTTTCTCACAGTGTTTTGTGATAAGCTGGCAATCTCGACGGTTGCATTTACTTTTTCCTGTGTTTCCTCTTCTTCTGAATTACTTCCAGATTTAGAAAGTTCGCTTTCAGTGTCTGATTCTGCGGGATTATGAGGACATACAACATTGCAACCTGTTGATGTTATGTTTACGGCAGAAGATGGTTCCAGCAGAGAGGAAAACTCTAATTCCCACCCCAATTTTTTTATTGAATAGACAATAAGCAAAACAAACATGAAAATGCAGTTTGTCATTGAAGTCAGAAATTTTGAGAGAACGCTTGATATTAATTTTTTGACGAAATATATACTTTATTCCCGCTTCCAGTTTAAAAGTGTCTATAACGCCATGGGTCTTCAATTGTGCTGTGTTCAATGAGAACGTTCCAACACGCACACAGTAATTTCTTTTCTTACTTTTGGTAACGTTCAGCGGTACTCCCTTTTTCAATGGAGATCGGCTATTATCGAGATCTGACATCGTACAATCGGTAACTTCGTCTCCCGCATCCGCATGAGAATGAGTATCGTTATCGCTGCTACTCGAGGACATTCGTGGTAAATTTTGATTAGGAAATTCTCGACCCATCCAGTCAGCTATTTTTTCCGTTAACTTACTGCGTCTTTCATTTAGAAGGTTTTTGGTTGGAAATATTTTGTAGCCTTTCGAAGACTCTCGATTGTCGTCGGAATCCGCTATACTTTCAAATTCACCCAGTACACTTGTATGTACACCACCTACACAAGGTGAATGGGGAACGAACGAAAAGCTACTAGTACTAACCTTGATCGTTGATTGATCATCCGCATCGGAGTGCAGATCTTTGTAAATGACTTTGTTCAAACCTGGAGATTCCATTTGAGCCATTGCTGTAGTCAAGTCATTTATATCATCCGATGTTGTAAGTGGCCTTCTTTTAGGAGTGGCTAAGAGTCTTCCTTTAAAACTACTTCCATCGTTCGAATGCACAGATATCGTCTCATCACCTATTTCGTTCAAATCATCTGCAAAACGAAAATGATTTGTTTAATCATCCATTCAAAAAGTGCAAATGTAAATGTAATCGTCACTGTAACATTCGATACATTTGTATCTTGCTCCTTGTTATATCTAGGTCAAAAGATGTATTTGCGAGTCATTAGTATTTCAGTAAAGAAGCTGGATCATTTAGAACGAGAACAGGTGAAGCGATGTGAACATACACTGTGAAAAAAAGGGTCTAAAATTCGACTAACATTGCTCTAACTCAGTTGCGACCTACTTTACTCGACTGTCAAACTTGAAGTTGAAAAATTGAAGTCGAAGTTTAAAATCCGACAAAAATTGCTCGTATTTTGCTCGAATCATTAAGTTTGACTCTAAAATTGGAGTAAAGTTGCTGTAATTTCAAACTCGAAGTTTAAAATTTGCGATTTACAATTGCTACTTTAAATTTACAGCAAAATAGTCTGATTTTAAGATCTTCTTTGAAAATCAAGCAAAATTAATCTAAAACACGGTTCGAAATTAAAATCTTTTTGTACGGTGTAGCTGTGTATAACGGGCCAGGGTGAAGGCGCCATGATTTTTCAAAATCCATTTTTATGAAACCCCCACATCGGTTTACTCACTTTTTTGGCGAAAAAGTGATTACTAAATAAAATGATTCAAAATGAATTTTGAAATAAATAAGAAATCGTGCAAAAAAGTTATAAAAAAGTCAAAAATGACTCTAAAACAAATCGACAGATGATGACTTTTGAATCATTAATTTGTAGTTATACACTTTATGGAAGGTGAAAAAATGCAACAAATTTTCGACTTCTTTCTCATCAAAATTGAAAGTGATGTTTTTCAAGGATTACACCCCAGCATCGGTTTAATCACTTTTGTAACAAGTGTTCCATTAGACATTTTTTTGACGTACAACTTATGACAATTGAGTCGTCGACGTCTTTGAAAAAAAACGGCCAACTTTTTTTTGGTGTTGGATATCTTAAAAACAAAAATAAAAAATGGAATTTTTACTTCAACTAGAGCGATTCATTGAGACGTTAATGAAGGCAGTAAGAGGTATAAAAGAAAATATATAAAAACGTTTTAAAATAATTCTTTTATTTAACTGCAAAAACGGTACCGAAAAGTAGGTAATAAAAAATCTGTAATAGACAACTGAAAATTTTGATGCAAATTCAGAAGTTGAATGAAAGAATGCTTCAATTTTCCTCATGAACTTGAAAGTTAACTTTAATTCGTATTTTGTACCAATTTTCGAAATCTTAAGATTCATTTATAAACTGCTATTCTATAAATTTTATAATTCATAAAAGTTTTATTTTTTATTTTGATTAGAAACTTGAATTATCTTCGTTTAAAGCATCATGCTCCATCTGTACAACCACTGTAAAAAATAACAATATCAAAAACTACGAATGCAAACTCTCTATTTTAAATTAAACATTGGACATTAAACATAACGGACTCAGGTTATGACGATGAAGGTAAAAAAAAACTCAAAAAAATAACAAAAAATGATCAGATGAAAACTAATATGTTAAAATTAAACAGAATCGAAAACAACAAATCATGACATTGCCAAATTAAAATAATAAACATTAATGTACTGATATTGCCATATTTGTTCATTCAAGTTGTCATCATGATGAAATGATTTCCCTTTTATTTGTTTCATTATTATAACTCCTTCATTTATTATCATATTTTATGTCTGTTATTTACGCTATGACTGAATTTACAATTTTTAGATTTGACACTACTTGTCATTATTTGTTGTTCAAAATTTAGCTTTAATTACACTTTTAAATGTTTCATTTCAAATTACTAGTTCGCATTAGTCGTTCTTTAGATTGTTCATTTTTACAGTGGTTGTTTGGTTCTCTTCTTCAAACTGTTAAGTTCTGTTTCTAAAAACAGTATCATAAAATACAAAAGTTCATAGAAGGAGTTAATCAAAATGTGCCATTATTTCATGGAAAATCAAAGCTTTCAGTAATATATCACAGATTTTTTATTATTTCCTTGTTAGTACATTTTTCCAAGTTGAATAAAAGAATTATTTTAAAAAAAATTTTTTTATACTTCATTGATGTTCATGACGCATCTCTAGAAATTTTTTTCTGGTGTTCCTTGGGCATTACAGAAGTTAGGAAAAATAATCTTTCAGAATAAAAACGCTGGTGACCATTTCAAAAAATTTTTCTTCCTTCCTATTTCTTAAAACATGTAACAATATTGAAAAAAGTAATTGTAAACTATAAAAATCTCGAAATTGTGGTCGTGCTGATGCACAAGTATGATACCAATGGTACACCCATTTCTCATCATTCGGTTGCCGGGCTATTGTGGCGTTAAAAGAGTTAGACACTTTGACTTAATTGTTATTAGCAAAAATCACAGCATTCATATTTTTGCTTGTCAATTGCTACATTTTTTTTCGTACTGTATGATATCGTATGTAAACTAATGATATTACATGGACAGCCATTTCAAAGTGATCATACAAATTTCCGAAGAATTATTATGTTTTACACTAGGAGGACTGCGTACGTAAATTTTACGTCTCTCAATAGTCACTTATTCACCCTTCTGGTTAGGTTTGATAAAACAATTTTTTTTTGGTGACTTTTCATCATTTTTGATTCTCTTTAAAGTGACGTTAACATTTTTTCGATATGTTAAATAGAATTTGGGAAAAAATCGATTCTACCTAAAAGGACCGGAGTACGTGAATTTTACGTCATTCTACGACAACACATATTGAATTGTTGTTTTTTAGTTAATGAATAAAAAATCAGCTTCAGATATGTTCATGGACCTGTTTAACAATAATATTTGTTATAATAAATTGTTTCATTATATTTATAGCAACTTGCGATTGAATTTTTATTCTGAACAGACATCCGGAACGAAAAAAAGATCTGCGAAATACCGACGAGTATTGTGGCTTTTTATTGAAGAAATAATTATTTATAACACTAAATTAATATTTTTCTTGATAAAATAAATATAAAATACTGAAATCAAATTAAATTTTCAATTACTTCAAAAAAGGTGGTATAATATTCGTATTCATTGCTCTGGCGAGATTTTTTTCTCATTTCTGAAAATTAACGATTTCTAAGACAGATGTTTGTAACAGAAAAGTAATACAAAAAATTATGTTTAGAGAGCTACGTTGTAAATCAACGCCTTATGCTGTCAAATTGTAATTCACAACCGAGAATAAATGTCAGAGTATGTAAGAAACGTTACTTTGTATAAGAGAATTGTTGACAATTTCTTGGTCGTCATTCAGTAACTATTCAATATTTTTTTCTTTAGCTGCAAGTAACAGAGTATATACTTTTCACGTATGTTTTGTACAACATTTTGACGAAAGTGGTTGCTGTCACGATTCCACGCCTTCCGAATTTGTTTGATCTTCTCTTGCGACCAGTGCATCTGCTTGATTACCTAAAAGTTTGAAACGCAATGAGAACGTACAGTATACTGTATGTGTTATATAATAAAACTAAAAAGAATAGTTGAAGCTTATGTAACAGTGAGTGAAAAGTTTTTGCTATTAACAAATTAGATGAGCATGCATCCGAGAGTAATATTATATTTTCAAAATCAAAAAAAGTCATTTGTGTTCAAGTTAACTGTAGAAGGATCAATGAAATAAAATAACGTTCGTCATATACCTCGTTTATGATTCCAATTGGTAAAACATTTTTATCATTCAACACGTTCTGTGTGAAATTGAGAATCTTTGCATTCTCCTTTTTCGTATTTATCTTAGACGTGATGATTTTGCTTAGTTTAACAAGGGTTTCATCAGGAAACATGTTTGCAGAAGCACAATCGATAACAGTTCGACAAATGAGAAGAAACTGAAATCAAAGATTTATGTTATACAAATAGAATTAAAACACATGAAAATGCTGAGACTTGTCCATCGATTATTGCAATTGTATGAAAAGTTACTAATTCAACTTTCATTTGAAATAATTGAAAATAAACAATTACTTAGGAAATAAAATGAAAATTTTTTTGAACAGCAAAGTCGAATAAAGAGTCTACAAATTTATTCTAATACAGCAAGTGATGGTATAGGTTTGAATATCGAAGAATCGATCTCAACTTTTTTAACCGACTGTACTGAGCGTGAGATGTGATTGGCTAGAGCCTGCGCGACAAGTGCGGCCTTTTTTACATTTAAAAAAGAAATGTATAGGTATCATTTTTTGTATTAAAAATGATACCTATTTTTTCTATACAAATGGTATTACGTTTGTATAGAAATGTATAGGTTCACATTTTACCACCTTTAATTTTTGAAACCTCGAGAGAAAAACTCAAGAATTTACTGAGATTTCGATCAATCGATTTCTTAATTACTAACCTATATGGAGCTACTACTTTATAGAATTAGTAGCCGAATTCAGACAATGCCGGTACATACATACGCACGTGTGTGCATGCACACATACATACATACATACATGCATACATACATACATGTAATTAATGAAATCCGTGTATTTTTCCAATGAAAAGGTTACAAAAACATTTTAAACAGTTATAATCTCAAGATTTGACAATTCTGTTACAACGGTTTTTTACCAGGACGAAAGACGGGCTCTAATTAGTACACATACGTGCAAATCGGAAATGCTCGTGCTAGACGCGGCGATCATTGCCATTGAGTCATGCAATTGTCGAATTCCGAAAGAACTAAGATGTCTTATCTTAGGATAGGTGAGCTACAAATATCAGCGTTAGGCATCGTCGGTATTACCGAATTTCGGATAATGCCGGTAACATAGATACATGCGTACGTACGTGCATGCACACGTACATACGCACGTACGTGCTTGCACACATACATGAGCACGGGCGTGCTTGCACACATGCATAAGCACGCTCGAACGTGTATGCACACATACATAAATACATGTATACATAGATACATACACAGGTACGTACATACATACATACATACATACATACGACTTTTAGGCTTACAATATTAATCCGTAATTATTTAAGACATTGTGATCAACTTGTAATTAATCGACATTTGCCGTTACCAATTGTCTAACAATTATCATTCTTATATCATTTTTATTCAAACACATTACCTTTTTAATCGTGATTTGGGTCTACCAAAATCAGCCCCAAGAATCCAAAACTTGATTCTAGTGATTAACACTTGATTAATAAACCTGGATTGGTTTTCGATAACTGCGTTATGAAAACTCAATGATAGCTACCAAGTTCTTTGACGCAACTGACCGTCTTTCGCACTGGCGATACAGATGTAAAAAAGGTGTTATGATTTCCGTTGTAGATTAACAATTCGCAAAAAATAACAACATTTTGACGAAATGGAGAGTATTTGTTGAAATCCTTTTTTGCGTTATTACGAATTAAAAATAATCTATGATTATTTTGTGTACTTTTTGTACGAGAAAGTCACAAAAAACATTATAAACAGAAAGCATTCCGAGACGTGGCGGTTTTTGTAGACCTGTTTTTTAGCAGGACGATAAACATACTCTATCAGTTATATTTAGTTAAACACCAGTTTTCACCAGTTCGTACAAAATTTTCAACGAGGAAGGACGTCCTTGACGTTAAGTTAAGTTGTAACCATCCAACTATGGAAAACGTAGAATCAGGCAGTAGGAGAGGAAGAGAAAACAGACGTAAGTTAAATCAGGCATGGAACAAATTTTCACGTCTCCTTATACCTACTTTTCAATCTCTCAACCTTTTTTAAGGCGTAAAATGTTCATCTTTCTTATGAATAAGAACTGTACAAATTTTGTTTTCATTGTTTTCTGTGTTGTCTTGTTTAAGAAGTAAAAGTGAAAAATGGAAATAATGTCATTAAATATAATCAAATCGAATCAAATCCAAACCACAAAATACTTTTTCGTACGAAGAAAATTTATTTGTAAGAATTTAAAGTAAATTCGAAGTATTGCAATTGTCGACGTCGTCATAAACACCGACGTTTTTTCGTAGGTGTGGAAAGCTAAAAATAGCGGCGTAAGGCATCGTCAATGTTGCCGTATTTTGGACAATGCCTGTAACATAGAAAACATAGATACATACGAGCATTCTTATTTAGCGAGATGAATGAAGAACGCGATAAAAATTTGAACTTTGTTTAATAAACTAAAAAATTTTTTTTGAAAATCAAAATTTTTTTTTTTCGGAAAACATCGAAAATATGCACATTGTCTCAAACCATTGTTCACCTACAAAATGGCAAAACAGTAGTTAACAATGACAACGAAATTAAATGATACACTCTCTATGAACGTTTAATAATTAATATTAGTTAAGAAAATTATGATTACGAAAACATTTCAATAATTTCTTCTTTTGTAGGTTCTCATATAAGAGCCGGGAGGAAACATCGTCGTCGTGGAGTGTACCATGGTGTTCAACGCAACGCCAACAATGTTACGAATCCGTTCGATGCCATCATATCCATGAGCCAGGCGGTCATGCGAATTGCAGATGTGTACATCCAAAACCAGCGTGGTTCGTCACTGCAGGGCCGCATTCGGGGATTTTCCGGCGGTCGTAACATTTGGAGAGGTAGGTCTTCCTTCAGGGGTGGACCTTCTTCTCGAGGCTGGCCTCCACTTCGAGGACAATCTGCCTGC
The DNA here is from genome assembly GCA_020615435.1 of Telenomus remus. Lineage (NCBI taxonomy): Eukaryota > Metazoa > Arthropoda > Insecta > Hymenoptera > Scelionidae > Telenomus > Telenomus remus. Next base: position 8,053,154 of record CM036343.1, on the reverse strand, counting down.
CGCCGAGGGCCGGTGCGTGGCAGAATTCAACACCATGGTGCAACACGCCAGGGTGTTAGTCACAGTACGGGCAACTTAGTTACAGAACTGAATAACTCTGTGGAAGGTAATTATTTTTCACCGATTTTTTTGAACAAGTCGCTTTTCACTGATATTTTTGAACAAGTTGTTATTCACTGATTTTCTTAAACACGACGTTTTTCACTGACTTTTTGAAACGAGTCATTATTTGTAAGAGGCAACGAAATGAACTTTATAGTTATTAGTTGATCTATCTATTAAAATAAAACTGTAAGACAGATAAGATTATTCGTCTATTGCACCCCTCAGGTACCTTAAACGACCGGGACCAGAACCAGACGGATCCTCCAAATCCAGTGCAGGACGCTACAAAGACTGCAGGTCAAAATTTGACAAAAGAAACACAAAATACTGATCAGATAGAAGGTAAAAATGGACATTGGGAAACAAAATACCACCGCAGGCCCAGCGGCGCTAGTGTAGTAAGAGCAAATATAGCGGCTGCGAAGGTTCCAAGTTGATGTCAATTAGACGGAAAAAATTTTTTTAAGCGTCAAAAAACTACGAAAAGGGTTTATTTCGATTAACATTTGAGTTTTGTTATAAGACCACCATTTGCAAAACAATAAAAAGCTCGGGTTCTACGTTTTTTATACGACTTTTGTGTAAACTTGCTTTCATTAATTACACTGACAGTAACAACAAAATAATTTCCGAAATTACGATTTTATTTGCTAGTTTGTAAGGAAATTAGAAATTTCCATTTGACAGCCGTATGCAAGATGTTGAAGCGAACCTCTGTGGCGGCCTTTTTGTAAGTTGATGCAACGACCACTAGTGTCCCATGCTTAATTTAGTTTCCCAATATTTCAGAAAATTTTAACTATATCATATTTAACATATTATCATCCTACAAGCTCGTAACTTTTAACTGATATTAAATGTTACTAGGTAATGAGTAACATTATTCAGAAAAAATGACTTTCAGACAAACAAACTTTAAATTAAATAACTTTAAGAGAAAAGAACTCTGTATGAAAAAAAATGTGGGCATAGCAATTTAGTAATTGAAAAATTGTAACATACAATAAGAAATATTGAAAAAATTTTTCAGAACCTATGGAAATATCGCAGGAGCAAGAAAACGAATTATTAAATTCATAAGTTTTTTTTTCTTTTCATTAATTCATTTTACGATTTCACTATTTCATTTATTCCTGTACAATTTTTGTTTCATTTTTTATTTTGTAGATTCACGTGTAATAATAACATTAATTTTTTTATAATTTCAAAATTTCATTTTTAATTTCATTCTAGTGTTTTGTTTAGTTTTTATCTCTTATTAATTTTTTCATGTATAAAGTCATTCTGCTTCATTTCTTTTTTAGTTATGTATTATTTTGTATTATAAGGAAGTATTGAGGGAAAAATAAACACTTGAAATCAAAAACATATCATTACGTTGTGACCTACATTTTTGGCCTACTGGCCTAATTCGCGTTCACATGTCTGTTCGGGCGCGAGCGCCGTGAATCGCGTTCGATTCGGCGCGCGCCTGCGCAGTACGTATCCCTCGCGCTCGCGTTCTTGCCGGCGTCCCATGACGCCATTCCGTTTTTCTGCAACGTTTGGAGCATCACTCCTTTGTTTGTCGCATCGATTTTCGCCCAAAAAGGAAGTCGCGCCGCGTGTTCTTTGTGCCCCGAGGACGACGACAGCCACCAAGCCGCCGACGCCACTACGGAGCAACCGGACAACGCGACTCGACGGTGTTTCTGCGAAGCCTAAATTTCGCAATGGCCGAGTAGACGCTACGAGGGGGATGGCCGCTGGGGTTGCATCAGGGGATCCGCCGCCACCCGGGGCTCGCTGCCCCGGGTTACAAAGTAAGTCGTAATGTTCTGATGGGCACCGGCCCTGGTCTCCGCGCGGTACGCGCCGGCGTTCGATCCGCTTATCGAACGCCGTCTCAGTTATCTCCCCTCTCTCTCTCTCTCGCTCCGACACCCATGACAGGCGCAACGGCGTCTATTGTTGTCTCGCTCTGATTTGCGAGTCATGTTTTGTTTCTGCCCGGATGGCATTTTGTTTGACATTTTCTGACGCACCGAAGTGCACATGAGTTAAAATAAATTCAGTTTCTTTTGTTTTCAGTCAAGTTTAGTTCAATTGAGTAGATTCGTTTAATTCAAGTAAATTTGGTTTTCTTTGATTTTTCTTTTAAATTACTTTCTTTTCAATTTCATTCAACGGGCACTAGGCCCATGTATTCTATACAGACCAGGCTCCACTAGGGAGTCCTGATGAATAGACTACACTTTTTCCCCATATGAATTGCGTGATTTTGTTCTGTCCTCACCCGTCATTTCCAGGTTTGTTGTCTTTCGGCACGTGGGCAGTCCAGATCGCGCAAAAGTAAATGTTTCTTTTCAGTCATGTTTCTTGTTAATCTCAACTTGTTTTATTTTTCCGGACTCACACCGGTGAGCTCAGCTGGACTGACTCAGGACCCGAAGATTGTTTTGTTATTCAAGGGTTTGGTTGTTCCCGATAAAGACAACCTGGCGCTCAACTCCGACTGTCATTTATGTTTCCTTTTTCAGTATTCGACGATACGCGTACCGATCTCCCACCTTGGTCCTGGGAACCGAGACCAAGGTCGGATTTCGTGTTACAATGGCGCCCAACGTGGGGCCCGTCTCCGTCGGTTCCGGGGAAATTTTGTTGTTTGTTTTTTGTAGTAGATTTTGGCCTGAAAATTTGAAATACGCTGCGAACGCGTTCAAACGTGTGCCCTCCCGTTTTTGCATATGTCCACCTGTCTGACTGACTGATCTGCGGGTCGACGCGGGTGATCCCGCCAGGGTAACCCCACCTCCTCGGAGATGGTTTTGCGTCGATCCAAGGACCGCGGAATTAGCTACTCCGCGTGTCAAATTGCATCGGTAATAACAAAGGACCGCGTGCAATGTTATGATTTGGGAGTCGACACCAAACATAACAAACCCGAACAAAACAATTGAAATATTTTGTTTTGCATTTTGGTCGAGTAAAACTCGACTTTAGAATAAAATTTCGAGTTGAATATTTTATTTTAAATTAAAATACAACGCGTCGTGACGCATATGAGAGAGAGAGAGAGATAGCGAGAACTGCCTTTTGCAGTATGAGAGAGCCAGGCCGGTGCCAACTTGCTTACTTGGCTGGCTTGGTGAACCGATGTACCCTTACCCAGTGACCTTACCCCTGTACTTATCCTGTTCCTGAAACCGCTTTATCACGACTTCCTGATACGATCCAAGTCAGCTGTCATTTAATTTCATTTGATTGCTTGGCTTTTTGTGAAATTTAATTGCACCATTTGCACATTTCATTTCAACCTGAACGCACACTCTGACTTACGCTCTGTAACCGACGCACTACGTGCTAACCAGGGTGCTTTACTGTTTATTGACATTCTGACCCGCTTTTTGAAAATTTTTGGGATTGGCTTGTGAATTTAATTTCTTTTTGTTGTTTTGGCATTGCATCGCTTGTTCTTTCTCCCTGTAGAGGATCTCTAGGTCGAGTCCAGGAACTTGTAGTTGTTTTGCTGGTTTTCGTTTGCATTTTGGGTTTTGTTTATTTCAGAGAGGTATTGGCAGTAGAAACAACTCCCGTAGACGACGCACCAGGTCGAAACCAAGGTGCGCAACCAATTCTGTTGCATTTTGGGTTGGATTCTCGCTTGTTTGTGTTCCTGCATCACACCTTTCGCTTTTATTTTCATTCCGCTTTGCCTTTTCCATTCTTTTCACTGTCTGACTGTAAATTTCGCACGAAATGGAGCCCCTGCCTCTACGTGAGTTCGCGCTTTCAAGGCCGCAGGCCATGGCGCGTTACCGATTCCCGTTGGACGCGGTAGTGGCAGAGCAGATTGTGGATTGGGTCGACGCTCAGAATGAGTTCCTCGTGGACACGATTCTCCTCGACCTTCGTCTCTCCATGAACGGGACTCGCGTGGCACGGCAGAAACGGCTCGCCGAGTATTTGGTCAGGGAAATTCTGGGGGAGACTCCTGCCTTGGAGGGGGTGGTACAACGGCCTTCCCTGTATACAGAGTTGGCCTGGATCGGAGTTAGAAATTTTAGAAGAAACAATAGACGACGATCTTTTACTAGTTTTTGAAAATCTTGCTGAAAATCTTTCCAATTTAACAATTAGTATGGCAGATCCAGTCCCACAGACTATTTCAGTGAAAAGTGCGATAGAGTGTATTCCACGATTTGACGGGAAAAGTCTTGATGTTCGAGATTTTATTAAGGCATGTAAAGCCGCTCGTCGACTCGTGCCCACTTTTCCAGAAGAGACATTCATTATATTTATTACGACAAAACTTTCTGGCAATGCAGCGATAATCGTAAGCGAACAAAATTATGCAACGCTTAATGATTTATACGCAAGTTTGACACGCATTTTCGGTGAATACAAATCATCAAATTCGTTGCAAGGTGAGCTCGCAACTTTGAGACAGAATTAAGGTGAATCGGTCAGTGATTTCGGATGTCGTGTAATTGATATATTGAACGCATTAATTGAAAGAACTGCGGTTGAAAATGAAAATGCAATCGCACAAGTTTTAACTACACATTATCAGAATACTGCAGTCACAAGTTTTGTTCGCGGATTAAAACGCGATATAGAATCACGCATTTCAAGTGCACGGCCAAATACTATTCAAGCTGCAATCGAATTAGCAAGACGAGCAGAGTACGATCTGAGTGAAATAAACAAGATTCATGGTACAAATGGCCAAACTAATACAAAAGCTTATACTTCTTTCCGTTCGCAAAACTCTTCGTTTTGTGATTATTGCAACAAACCAAATCACACCGAGGATAATTGTTATAAGAGACGAAGCGACGAACGACGTCAAAACGCGACACAATCAAATTCAAACACAAATCAATCGTCACGTCCTAATTCACACTCGGATTCAAATTCAAACAACAATCAAAACAGGCGACCATTTTCAAATACACAAAACAAGTTATGTAATTATTGCAAAGGTTCGGGGCATGTAATAGAAGAATGTTACAAGCGAGCTAACAATGAACGTCGCAAAGCACAACAACAAACTCAACAAACACAGCAACCACTACAAAATTTTTACACTCAAGCACAAACTCAACCGCAAACTTTTTATACACAAAAACAAAACACACAAGACAACGTTAGTGCCACTGTGTCGGGAAACTAAATCCGGCCCCTGTTGAAAAGGGGGCGGGGAGAATTGTCAATGACTTTGTTCTAAGCGAAGGGATTCCCACGAGTTGCGAAGACTCGATGCCTGAAGATTTTATCAAGGAATATCTCGGTGTAAAACCGCCATTAGTGCGCTGCCGAGTACCTCAACTTGAATTCATGTCAGAAGTTTTTATGCTGGATTCCGGGAGTGATATTAACATTGTCCGATTAGGCTCTCTTAGTCTCGATGCTATTGCACAAATTGACCGGGATAACCCGATTCTTATTAACGGTGCGAACTACGGGATGCCCTTGTGCACTTTAGGAGTTGTTGATTTGTTCGTTGAAGGAATTTTCACCGTTTTTCATGTTATTCGCGAAAAGCCGAATTTTCAAGAGGATGGAATCATAGGAAGTCTTTTCTTTCATGTGAACAAAGCTATAGTTGATTATTCTGCGGATACATTTTCATTTGGCGATACAGTTCTTAAATTTGAAGAAAGATGGTTTGTAGCCCTTCCACCGCGAACAAGAAAACAAGTCGAAGCGCCTTTAGTGCCTAGCGATTGCACGGAAAGTTTTATACCGCGTTTAAATTTGCAACCGGGAGTATATGCGGGAGATTGTGCAGTAACAGTAAAAAATAACAGTTGTCAAATGTTTTTTGTGAACACCAATGAAGACGAGAAATGGTTGATTTTACCAAGATTACGCGGAATTCCATTTGAAACAGTAAACGATTATAAAACGGATTCTCTCGTTTCAAGTAAACTTATTTCATCCGTAGACGAATCTGATGAACGCAAACAGAAAGTTTTAGATTTGATTGACCTGTCACATTTGAATTCGGAAGAATTGAACGTTGCTAAACAATTAATTTGGGAAAACGCTGATGTTTTCCATTTGCCGGATGAAAGTTTGAGATGCACAAACGCAATTAAACACAAAATAAGGCTTACAACCGACGAACCCGTTGCCGCCAAACAGTATAGAATTCCTTATCACCACAAGGAAGAAATCGACAGACAAATTCAGGAGCTTTTAGACCAGAATATTATTACAAAAAGTGACTCGCCGTATAATTCACCGTAGCTTTTAGTCCCAAAAAAAGAGTTAGTTCCTGGGATTCCACGTTGGAGGCTTTGTATAGATTTTAGAAAGTTAAATGACCTTACAATTAGGGATAAATATCCTTTGCCTCTTATTTCAGAACAATTAGACCGCTTGGGCAATGCAAAGTACTTTTCGGTATTTGATTTAAAGGCAGGGTATCACCAGGTTCCAATGGACCCCGTAGACATCGACAAAACGGCTTTCAGTGCCAACTTTGGTCATTAGGCTTGGTTACGAGTTCCGGAAGGTTTGAAAAATGCTCCAGCAACATTCCAACGTATGATGGATCAGATAATGTCTGGATTGCAAGGAATCGAATTGCTCGTTTTCATGGATGACGCAATAGTGTTTGCAGCCGATTTATTAGAACATAACAAACGCTGTAGTCGGTTTTTTGGTAGGTTGCGCGAAGCAAATTTGAGTTTAGCACCCGAAAAAGCGCAGTTGTTATGCAAAGAGGCGGTTTACTTAGGGCACGTCTTAACAGCAGACGGAGTAATGCCCGATGAGCGATTAATCTATTCGATACAAAATTTTCCGGTTCCAAAAGATGTCACAGCTATAAAATCTTTTCTGGGACTTTGCGGCTATTATCGAAAATTCGTTAAAGGTTTCAGTGAAATCGCACAGCCGATGCGTGAGTTAGAAAGAAAACACCACCCATTCATATGGGGTATTGATCAACAAATTGCTTTTGAAACTTTAAAAAACATTTTGACGTCAAAACCGCTATTGCAATTTCCCAAATTTGATGCTGAATTCTTGCTAGCATGTGACGCATCTTTCGGAGCAATCGGGGCGGTGCTGTCGCAGGGAGAATAAGGATCAGATTTGCCTGTTGCGTATTTTTCGCACACACTTAACAAAACGCAAAAGAATTGGCCTGTCATTGAAAAGGAATGTTACGCTATATACGGAGCTGTTCATTATTTCAGAACCTATTTGTTAGGTAGACCTTTCACAATCATTAGTGATCATCGACCACTGCAATGGTTAAATAATATCACAGATCCTTCATCCAAACTAACTCGCTGGCGTTTACGATTAGCAGAATTTGATTATAAAATCGTTTATCGACCCGGATCGTTGAATAAAGTAGCAAACGCGCTTTCACGATATCCGCCGGAACCACAAGTCGAAGCTTTTCCATTAACAAAGAAAAGAGAAAGGGAACAAGGTATGAGTTCCTCGAATTCGCCACCAGACAAAATAGTTGTTCTACCATCGCTCGAAAACCCTTCAAGTTATGATGCTTCTAGCTCAGAATCGTCAGAATCCATTTTCACACCGAAACGTTTCAGAAATAAAAAGAAAACAAAGAAATCACCGAAGGAAGTTAAAGGTCAAGAATCGCCAAAAAGGAAAAAAGTCTCCTGGAAGTCGAAGGAGGAAGGAAGGAAATCACCAGTACACCTACCGTTACCAGAAAGCGAAAAAGAAATAGAAGTCAGTGCGGCAGAAATCGAAGCCGGATTTTCAGAAGGAGAAGGTGGAAATGACAATGTGCAAGAACGGGAAGAGATCGAAGAAATTATTCATAGTCTTGAAGACAAAACAAACAGCGAGGAGTCTGAAGTAGAAGAAATGCAAATTGACAAAGAAACTGCCCGAGAACAATCCAGTTCATACCGAAACTCCGATGAGTATTGATCAACAGACTGACTTGTCTGAGCAGACAAACGAAACTCCAAAATTTTCTCCTGGAAAAAAACCGGCAGATGTAATAATTCCAATGATCATTTATGAAACACACGCTAATTCAGGGGATGAGGAAATGATTATTGGAACAGAATCACCAGCCGATAATATTGCAAATGATTTAATTCCTAATCATTATGAATTTGATTTGAAAGAATATGAAAAACTGTTGAAGAAACAGAAAAAGGGTAAATCAAAACTCACTAAAGGTAAAGAAAGTCCAGCTAAAATTCGGGAAATCACAGAACATTTGCTCAACCAAAAAGGACCCTATTTGTGTATGATTGATACAAAAGGCAAACCATTATCCGAAATTGGAGTGCAGATAGAAAGAAAGAAATTTCTGAATGAAATCGGAGGTTTAGAATCAGAGATCGGCACGGTATATGCAACGCGATATGGAAATAATTTAACATTTGCGATAATTGGAAAAGGAGAAGAAAACATGACTATAAAACAGCTGGAAAAGTCGATTCGCACATTACGATATGCAATGTCGCAAGAAGGTATTGAAATAATATATGTCTCAAAAAGAGATATTACCGAAACAAAAATCGCATGGTATAAAATCAAACAAATGTTTAATGTGACAATTACGATATGTCTTGAAACGATAATCACTCCGCAACCGAAAGATCGATATACAATAATCGAAGAGCACCATTCGTCCGTAGCCTGTGGACATAAAGGTCTTGAAAAAACTTACAAAAGGATTAAAAGCTTTCATTTTTGGGAATCAATGAAACAAGAAATCGCAGAATTTATACAAAACTGTGAAGCATGTCAAAGGAAAAAGCATAACAGGGACCGCAGGAAGAATCCTATGACTATTACGGATACACCAAAATCCACGTTTGAAAAAGTGAGTCTTGATGTCGTTGGACCTTTAACTGAGACTTTGGATGGCTATAATTACATTCTTACGATGCAGTGCCAGCTTTCTAAATATGTGCTCCAATGAAAACAGCGGACTCCATTTCAATCGCAGATGCATTTGCTCATGAATGCATAGCTCGATATGGATGCCCGGTGCAAATTTTGACAGATCAGGGACCCCCTTTTATGGCCTCCGTTATGAAACAGGTGACAAGGCTTTTCAGGATCAAGAAATTCCGTACTTCTTCCTATAGACCACAAAGCAACGGCGCTCTTGAGCGTTCGCACAGTTGTCTCATAGAATTTCTTCGTTTCTATGTTAATGAAAAGAAAGAAAACTGGAAGGAATACCTTGATTTTTACACATTTTCATACAACACAAGTATTCATGAGGCTACAGGCTTTAGTCCATTCGAAATGGTTTATGGTCGGCTCGCTCGTATTCCATCCAGCTTTGAAATAAGTGAAACTGATGAATTAACTTATCATGATTATGTAAAAACTTTGGCGCAAAGTCTGGGTTCATTACAACGCTTGGCCCATGAGAACTTGATAACGGCAAAAGAAAGATCTAAGCGAAATTACGATCGAACTTCGATAGAAAATCAGTTCGCAGTAGGTGACTATGTTTTTATTCGAAAGCATGAACGGACAAAATTAGATGATATTTGGATAGGACCCTACGAAGTTCTCGAAGTACTCAAAACCAACAATCTCAAAATAAGTTATTAACGATCGCATAAGATAATCAAATATACAGACGCAACTTTTATTTACATACAATGCATAGATTTAACAAACTTATTAATTACCCAACAATTGGTTAAAGTCGATATTAACAGCTTAGCATATATTTGTGACACTAATTCTACTCAATGTGATCGATATTCAATTTTAACAAAGAAATTTAACAAGATAAATGATATTTTACAAAAAATTCAGGGGATAACGGGGAAAAAACGCACAAAAAGAGGAATAGGATTCGTTATATCTTTCCTTTTTGAAATGGCTGCAATGCAGGAAATAAAAGATATAAATGATTTAATTCAAACTAACGCCGAACATTTACGTAAAACGAATGAACTACTACATAACCAAACGCTAATAGTAAAAGAAAACTTCGGAAAAACCTCAATTATTATCAAGAACCTAGAATCACAATTACATGAAATTAAAAAAGATATAATTGATATTAAAGCTAAACTTGAAACGGAATCTTTATTATCACTGCTAGAGTCAATTGTTAACGATTTGTATGATGAATTTATAAAAGTATTGAATGCAGTTTTATTCGCTAAAACAGGAGTTTTACATCCTGAATTTATAAGTTTGGAAAAGGTTTTTGCCGCTGCCCAACAATCAAAGTTCAGTCAAAAAATGCCAGTTTCTGATTATGCCTACGATGAATTTCTTGAAGTCATTGATTTAACAATATTTTACATGATGTAATGATATACATCAAACCTAAACGAAAAACATTTGCTCTAAATTATGAAAACTTGACCTATTCAATTATAACTGAATTTTATTTGAACGATTGCAAACGTTTGACTAACCGAATTATATGTAAAAATACACCTATAATACGTAAAATTGGACCAAATTCACCTTGCGAGCTCAAATTAGCCACGAATTATACTATAGAAGACAATAAAACATGTAATATACGAATCATGAACGAACCAAAAAACTATTTTGAACATTTAGATGAAACAAACGAAATTATATTTTCCGTCACCAAACTAACGCAATTAAATGTCATATGTCACAAAGATCTATTCAAAACATCGGTTCAAAATGCTGGAATCATTAGTATCGAGAAAGGATGTACTTTAGAGTCTAATGATTTCAGTTATACAATGCCGCACACGTATACTTACAATTATAAGCTTATTTTACCATGTAGTTGGAAAGTAGATTTAAGTAAAGCCCTCGAGAACATAAATGAAACTATACGAAACAATACTATAGTGATGAATGAAATTTTCGATGAGTTGAAAATACTTGATGATGATTTTAACGCGGAAACTGCTAATTTGAATGAAATAATAGAAACATCTCGAAAAATTGATGAAAAAATTTAAAATTCTCAAAAGGTCTCAGTAATTTCTCCTTTTATTTACATAATTTCTGTTCTCGTATGCTTTGGAATTGTAATCATTATCTACGAATATAAATGTAAGCGAAATTAAATATGTGAGCCGGGGCGGCTCATCTTCGAGGGCCAAGTAATGTTACACGTGCCTAAGACACGGAAAATTTTTTTTATCTTTGTTATTAACAATAAATTGTCATTAACAAGTTTTATAAGGTAGAATATATGAAATAGGATGTAAGATTCACTGTATTCATGTAACTCTCAGTATGCAACCCATAATACACGTATGTAATACGGTATATATGGATTATGATATATATATACATTTATATATATATCATATAATATATATATATATATTATATATTATATATATACGTTTATATACATTATAAACGTATTATTAATAACAATTACATCGAAATTTACCAAATATAATCGAAATCATACTATAACAATAATTGTGTAATCAAATATTCAAACTTATGTAATTTTATTATGTATTCATCAACAAAGTATGTGTAATGCAATAGAAATAGAATGCCGACAAAATGGCGTCTCTAGATTAAGAAAATACATTGTACTATTCGACTACTAAATTATCTACGCCTATTCTAATGAAAAATGTATACATCTTTAGAAGTAACTATTGTCGGTAATAACGATTATTCGATTCATCGATGGTAATGTCAATTAGTCTGATAAATTTAACAATTGGTATATTATATGTCAGCGACAGTCGATACCTTTACCCATCAACAGCCTTTTACCTTCTGCATCTCTTTTACCTTTCGCACTTGTTCGATTGCTCAATTCACCATAACAAACAAAATCTCTTGTGAAAAACAAAAGTAACAACAGATTTTTATGAACAAATTTTCACTGTCAATAAATATTGAATAACAAATCTTAGTTACAATTTTTAACAAAAACAAAATCAAGAAAAATGTACAGTAAAAAACAACAATTGGCAAGAATAACTTCTAATTATCAATGAACAAATGTAGTTAACAATTATTAAAAAAAAAATTTGCGATATTAATTAAATAATCCGATACTTCGTTCATTCGATATTAGCAAAACCCCAAGCAGTCAAAGCAAAACTCGAAACTTAGTGTGACAAAGAAATAATCTTGAAAAAATTTATTAACTATAATTTTATCCCTTTGGAGATAAAGAAAGTTATCTTCCCAAGGAGTTTATAAACAATTTGAGCAACTGAACAAAGACACTTCTCCTTAACCCCTACTATTTCCGAAGGAGAAAATCGAAGGCAGCTTCAAAAATCTCCTGGCTCTCCGGACCAGTCTTGGTTCCAAGCGCGATCTGAAACACACTTTTCTCTTGCAAATAATACAAGTTCAGTGCAATTGTAACTTTGTCGATTTTTGTTGTAATAACTGAACAACTGAAGCTCACGAAAAAAGTGCTAAAGAGTTAACTACAACTTGCCTACTTAACGCTAGGCCGGTAGTTTACTAGAAGTTACGATAATTTCGGAGTGTTTTCATATTGTCCACAGAGGCATTCGGTTCAGTTTTTTTTGTGTTGCCATTGAATTGATAAATTCAATTCTGCTTCCTGATTTTGATCATCCCGATTTTAACGGGTTTTTATTTTGACAAGTTCGGCACTCTTTAATAAAAATTAAGTTTCTTTTTTTTGGAAAGTGTGTGATCACGCGCCAAGGCCCGATTCTTTTATTTTTACTTTGTTTTGTTTCTATCTCTAATTCTATTCTAAAATTCTTCCTTCCTGTACTAAAAATCATCTAATTTGATAATACTATTCAAATCAAACTTAAAAAATTAATCTTGTATGAATTGAATTCTCGTTATTTCTGTAGCATTTAGAATTATCAACAATCAAAGAAATTGTAACATTCCAACATTTATTTCAAGTATACTATTGTAATCTTAGTTCGTTAACGATTAAAATAAGTTTATTATTATTTTCCAAGTAATCCATTATACAAGCAATAAGCCCACATAATCATACATGTATCGTTACTATCCAATAAATCTAGTATTTACTCGAATAAATATAAAGCATTTATAAACCGCTACTGTTCTCAATATTCCTTCCACTTCTTTTAACTATCTTTACTTGATTTACTAATTATATTCAATTACTTTAACTCATTCAAAGATAAATATATTGAAAGCATTCGCATCTAGATTGTTCAAGAAAATAACTGAGAATTAACTTCACAACAAATTCATCAAATTCAAGATTAGAGAGAAATGTTGCATGAGAATCTTTTATAAAGAACTGTTAAATCAACAAAAGAATACAATCATCAAAAGATTTAAAACTTTGCTTTGGTCAACTATTTGCATTGTCTAAAACTAAGAGAACTGCCATATCAACCGATAGTCGTTAACTCTTGGTCGTTAAAGTAAATTTCAATGATTTTAAAAGAACAATTCAATCAAAAACAAACAATATAAAACAATAGTTTCTGTTCTAATCATCAGGATATCTCTCATTTTATAACAGTAAGTATACATTTAAAAGTTTCTTGAATTGATTCAAGGTGTCTAAATCGGATTGCACCAGTCTTACCGCTCGGGCTTGTGCAACAGCCAAGTACCAGAACACATTTATCCACCGAATTAACATGTTCATCGACTCAGCGTTTGCTAGGTGCGTACGATATGGGGCAGCACTCGAACTGCTGCTCGCTCCTATATGTGTCTTGGTTTGCCACAGGTGTCTGTAACGCCGCCTTAGCGAACATTTAGAATAAAGGAAAGCATCCCTTTGACACGAGCTGTCTTGGTGGAAGTGGCCAGTTAAGACCGATTTTCCTAAGTTCGTTGATCAGCTCTCGTCTAGGGTCGCTTCGCAACCGACATGCATACATAATGTGGTCTACCGTCTCAACTTCGCCGCATTGGCATAGGTTGTCAGGTACCAGTCCAAAGGAGCAGAGCTTCGATCGGATGTTTCCGTGTCCGCTCATCAATTGACAAGAATAATAGTTCGGTCTGAGCCACTTTGCCTTTAAACGCTCTTTGATGTTAGGGAGATACTTAAAGTAGTTCGACCTTTCTGGGACACTGTCCATCTGGCCTGCCAAAGTTCTAATACAGAGCCATTCAGATTAGCCTTTGCTACTCTAAGTTCTTCTACTGCGGTGAGGTCATACTCATAGTCGCCGATCTGGAACGGTTTACCCAGTTTTAGATTCCGATGACAGACTCGCTTTCTCAGCACTAAGTCAATTGGACATTCACCAGTGATAACACAGAGTGCGTCCGTTGAGATAGCCCGATAAGCTTATGATACACGCAGCAACGCCGAGCGTTGAGTTGAGCTAAGTTTTCTCAAGTCGTGTTTGTTCAACAAATCGTCCTATGATGGGGCAGCGTAACTTTTAATCGGTAAAAAAAGACCCTCGTAGATGCTTCGCGTCACACAAAAGTCAAGTCCCCAACTGACCCTCGCTACTTTCCCCATCGAGTTAAAGAAACGTTTGGCACGAGCATCAAGTTTTCCAACATGAGTTTTCATACCAGCCAATTTCTCATCCAGAAAAACTCCCAGGTATCTTATGCTTTTCTGGAGTCTTACTGCTTTACCACCTAGAAGTATTTGTGGTGGTCGTTTGTGTGGTTGCACGCCCGGTGGATATTTAAAATATATCATTTCGGACTTTTGTGACGAGACCACGAGCTTCTGCTCGCTACTCCATTGTACGATGGTCTCAACCACGATTTGGCCGTGAGTTTGAATTTACAAACGAGAGTTGCCACTTACAATGACAATCATATTATCCGCATAAGCTACCGCCTCCAGGCCTTGACGTTCGAGAAGTTTCAGGAGCCTGTCAAAGACCAGGTTCCAGCACCTAGGTCCTAGAATTGATCCCTGAGGGCAGCCTCGTTCAGTAAAACGTTCGACATTCACGTACTGGTCCTTTGCTCGGATTTTCCTTTGGGTAAAATAGTCTACCAGAACTTTAAAGATGTTCACTGAGCAACCTCGCTCCTTCGAACTCTGGAGAATTGAAGGAATCCATAGGTTATCGAAAGCGCCCGAGATGTCAAATGCCATCCCTAGAACATACTTGCTGTTACGACGTTTAAGTTCAATAATCCCCCTTAGTTTGCAGATTGCATCCGTAGGCGATCGTCGTCTCTAAAGACGTATTGACGTTCGGCAGCAAGATCTTCGTGTTCAAAGACTGGTTTATCAGCAATCATACGTTCGAGTATTTTGCCTAGTACTGATAGGAGCGAGATGCCTCGGTATAACTTTGTCTCTTTCGGATCCTTTTCAGGACTTTTCAGAAGAAAGATCACCTCGGCGAGCTTCCATTCATCGGGAATTGTTCCCGATTCCAGGCATTGATTATACAACTCTAAAAGATCCTCATGCATATGCGGCATTGCTTGCTTGAGGATCTCGCTTTTAACGAGATCATAACCTGGGCACTTACGGTTCTTCTGGCGTTTAATCGCACTCTGAAGCTCTTCTAGAGTGAACGCTGACGCGTTCTCTCCTTCTGGAGCCTCTCGGCACGTACGCCTACTCTGCCGTTGTTGCTCAGTTTCATTATTCTCGGGGTCCCGAGAAAAATGTACATCCAGCAATCTCTCAAGCGTTTCCTGACGAGACGATGTCATCGAGCAATCAGGACGCTTGATATCCCATACAGACAGCCAGCCTGTATGGAAGTTCCTAGGGATCGTTACTTTCCCTAGCCTTGCTCATGAGGATACGAAAGCAATCCCTTCTTGTGGCCCAGATGACTGATTTGTATTTTTTATCAGAGGCCTTGTAGACGCGCTTCTTACGTTCGATTTTATCATCTGAACTTCTACTCCTTACCCATTGATACTGGCGCCTTCTCCTGTAAGAGATTCGTTTCAGTTGGGTAAGTTATGGAGTCCATCAAAGAACTGTTTCCGCTCTCGGTTTTCTTCGACGTATGGCGGTTTCAGCTGCACGTCGAAATTTACCTTGTAACGTGACGGCTTCGCGCAATGAGGCCGTCGCTACCTTCAGCACCCTGTGGTAATACCGGCCGCGGGTTTAATCTTAAACTCCTCGAGAATCGAAACAAAATCACAGAAGGTGGTCAGGATCGCCGTTTTCGCAACAACAAAAATTACAAAATAAATCAGCTATCGACTCCCGAGTCTTTAATCAATTTACCCGTCCCGATACTAACGCTTTCGCATTACCCCACTGAATAGAACCGGTACATTAAGTTTTATCCGCGTTGGTATAAGCGGATTTAGGATTTATTCACAGAAACAAAATATCTCAAAATAATACAAAATAAAGTCCAATATCTTGCGAGTATATTCTTCAACAACAACAAAATTACATAACGGACAATATTGCCGGTTGCCGCTACTTTAACATCGATTCAAATTCAAATTCAATACAAAAACGCCACGAGGGGCGAAACGCAACGATAGTGAATGCGATAGCGAGACTTTACTAATGAATCGATAGATCTTTACAATAGTCAGAAATACTCAAACAAAGTCAAAACTAAAATAAACTCGCCAGGGTTCAACGAGGTGAACCGATGATCAGCGAGACCCTCGATATTTAAGAATTGAAAAATAAAATAAGTTACGTTACATTAATCAAAATCAAAACCAAAATAAATTACTGAATCTACAAAATAAAATCACTCATACAACATACAAAAAGAACGAACTCACAAAAGCAAGCAACTATAATAGGCCCTGGATCTTGGTCGGCCAAACGAGTTCGCACGGTAGAAGGTCAATATGGGTCCCGAGATGGTCCCACTGGCAGAGCTGGAAGAGCGCCTTCGCAAAGCGTCCGATGTCTTCCGAGAGTCTTTCGGTTCTCTTTTTGTTTCTCGGATCGCAATCAATTGCGAATAATCTTCGATACCGGTAGCTTGAATCCTTCTGCGCGCGCACCCCTTCCTCCCGCTTCCGCTTTCGAGCCACCGAAGTCAAGTCAATGATGATGGCGCCAATTTCAAATCCTTCGTTGCTTCTTGATGGTCTGGTCTCATCGGTAGCGATCCGGTAAGACGTCCTTGCTGTGTCCAATGTCCTGCCCGTGACCGCAGGAACTTCATCCGAGAGCTAACATTTACATATGAGCCCTGCTCGACCGCACCAACATCTGGCGGCAACAGGTTATAGCTCGATGGTACAACATGACATGATTTTTCGATGCTCCATCAGATGAATCCACGACGGGCAACTTCCTCGGTTCAGCGTTGAGCACTCTTTTCTACGACAAGCAGGCAGAGAGCGGCCAATCCGGGGTGTACATCCCTTGGCTTGGAGAGAGTGCTGTTTTAACAGGCCCATTGGGCAGCAACGGTAGCAGCAGCAGCGATGATCCTCTCATTACAGCATCGGCTACTGGACGAAATCGGCAAGCGATAGATTCTCGAAAGGCGGCAATTCTGGAACAGTTCACATCTGCTACGATCAGGTCGAGGCCGGATCAGGTACGATAGCAGGTTCCCTCAGGTGTTTCGTTCTCGCTGGTGGTCTGGAGAAGAGCATTGACTGACTTGACGGACGATCGCAGATTCAGGATTCCGAGGCTTGCACGCAGGTCCCCAGGTGGCATAGGAGACGATACTTGGACTGGAACTGATGTCGTCGTTCTTGGTCGTAGGTCCCACGGTGGTGCGAAACCCGTCTGGGCCGGGTCCAAGTCTCCCTTTACAAGCTGCAAACAAAGTTACTTTTAGAGTTCTCATCAGGACTTTAAGGTCATTTGTTACCCTTACTCGCCCTCTCACACAACAACAACATCATGACTTGGAACTTTAAGGTCATTTGTTACCCTTACTTTATTCCCTTAATCACAACAAAACAACTAAAGTAATTAAAGTCATCTGTTACCTTTAACTTACTTAATTTACACAACAAAATTCAAAAGAAAAAACTGAAGTCATTTGTTACCTTTACGATTTAATCTTTTGACTCTCACACATACAGCATTCGTCACACGCATACTAAAATAAGCGATACGATATACAAACGCTGATCATCTGGGAATATCTCGGGACCTCACAGAACTCTTGGCATTCGAGAGCTCTACGGTGTTTTTCGGTCTCGATTAACGTGGCCCGAAGGTAGCACGTTACAATCCATCCCCTGAAGTGTTTGCGAATAGCAAGCAAACCACGTCTGCTTTCCGATATCGCGATAATTCCCTTGGACTTGCTTTTGCTAGTTCATCCATGTGACTCTACTTGCTCGAAAACAATTCTGACATTATGACTCGTTGGAAAAGACTTTATTCTGAAACTAAAATCGGCCATTATTGTCCAATACAAAAAAAATGTTTCACATTACCAACTCAGTCAACCATAGTCTTAAAGTCACAACTCATACTAGCAGTGAATTCCAATTAACAACTCGGGCTCGTGGGTTCGTCATTCCCGAATGCAGATCTCGGTGCATCCCTGCGAGAATCAGGACTCCTGTAATCGTCAGGATATCCGTTACCGACCAGGATTCTACTTCCTGACCAAAATACTAGTAACCAGACTAGCAAGTCTCTCAAGATGGGCTGAGGGCGTCCTGCTTTTATTATTTTTTTTCAGATTAACAAAACGAGACGACACACAAAAAAAACTGACCATACTCAGAATAATGCAAAGAACGAGAAACGAGCCAACGAACGAATCTTTCTTTCATTATTCGAGAAACACAAACATTATTTTTGACCATTCCCGACATTAAGCTTTTCGATATCGAAATTTAAGACGAGAACGGTACTGCTGACTCGTGCTAGCGGGTTTGTCATTCCCGAACGTAGTTGTCTGCACGCCCCTGCTAGAAAATAACACCGTCAGTTAATCAATGACTAGGGTTCGCGGGATTGTCATAGCCCGAACGCACAGATTGGATAGCGTCCCTGCGAAGTGCCAGGATATGTTTATCGTTTTCGTGAGTCCAGCTGTCGGCAACAAAATCCAAACCGGACTTCCGTGACTTCGGGTTCGTGGGTCAGTCAAGCCCAATTGCAGCTGTCAGCAACCCTGCGATTCTGTAAGATAACAAACATTGTCTAATTTCCGATAACGATATCCAATTAGACTTTATGACGTCGGGCCTGCAGGAGTGTCAAGTCCTGAACGCTGATGGCATGCGTCCCTACCAGGATGCTTTACTTTCGAAACACAAAACCGGTTTCAATAGTGACATCGGGTACGCAGGTTAGTCAGACCTGAATGCGGATGATAGGCGTGAAACAAAAACGTGAAAAAAAAATTAAAGCTAGTGCTTATTGTGACTCGGGTCCGCAAGTTTGTCAAAACTTGAATACAGATTTTCGGTATCCCTACGGGTTTTTAATTTTAAAATTCACAGAATTTCAAAAGTCCGTTCAAAAACGCAGGACTTATTTTGACGTCGGGTCCGCAAGTTTGTCAAAACTTGAACGTAGATCTCTTCACGCCCCTACGGTTAACTTTAAATCAAAAGTCAGTGTAAACACGTGAGACTTTATATGACATCGGGTCCGCAAGTTTGTCAAAACTTCAGTACAGATTGTCGTACCCCTACGGTCTTTTTTAGTATTTCCGTCAAAACATTAAACCTGCTTTAACATTGACAGCGGGTACGCAGGTTAGTCAGGCCTGAATGCTGATGGTATGCACCCCTACGTGACGGGCTCTTGTTATTCGCGATACATCAATAATCGCGAAATTCTTCTATTCGATGTTTCACTTTGCGATGACATTGCAAAGCCCTTGACTTCGGGAGAGCAGGAGTGTCAGATCCTGAACGTGGGTGTGCTACGTCCCTACTCCATTTACTTTTCCTAGAACAGTTACTCTTGCTCTACTTTTGACATCGGGTCCGCAGGTTAGACAGACCTGAATGCTGATGATAGGCATCCCTACGTGATTTAGTTTGGACTCCCATTGCGATATCGATAATTTAGCCTATGTTAGTGTTGGACAAAAGAACAATCTCTGACACATGATGTTAGTTAAACACAAATTTATTCTAAATTATCGAAAGAACGGTAATACAAGTTGTCATGATAATCTCTCGTGGTCGTTTTCGCTATCGGTACAAAATAAACAGATATCATAATTAAATAATTGGTAGGCAAAATGACTCAAAATAAACAAATCAGAAATAACTTAATTGTACAAAATTAAACTAATTATGGCACTACTCGGCACTTATGATAATCCTACAACTAATCAGTCTCATTATCAGGACGGTTCGGCAGTAAGCTTACTAACTAATAACGAAACGAAAACAGGAATACGAATGAAATACAAAAGAATGAAAAGCTAATACAAAATAAAACGAACATAATAAATACAGCGAAAACGAAACAGACGGACAACTTTTGGTCACAACGAAAGTCTAAGGATGGTGGCGGCGAGAGCTAGCCCCAAAAGGGTTACGTTCGCCACGAGAGTAGGCTGCCCTATCGAAGGGACAGGTGCGCAATGTCACCCCCCTCAGGCCACAATTGAAGCACATATCGAAGTTGGCTTCGTTGTAACGAGGGCAATTTTACCAATTCTCATGCGGCCAAGGTCATTTGTATGACCAACATGAGATTTGGTGAAAATCACTTCAACTTGACCGGAAGTTAAAAACTTAACTACCATTTCCGCGGGACAAAAACCATTAATTTTATTGCTACCCAAAATTTTCTCGCTACGCTCACCACCCCCTCTAGAATGAAAAAACCCATCGCGAAAACATGAAAACCTTTCTGTAGACGTACCATCAGCAGCCACCCTGTTCCCGCGTTTTTTGACGAACTCGTTTCTGCTCCTCCGTTCCGTTTCCGCTTTCCACTTTTGATATTCGTCGCCGGATTCAGAAAACAACACTTCTTTTTCGACGACAATGTCATGTTCCGATTCGTAATGTTTAATCATTTCCTGCCGCGACGCACATGAAAAAAACATTACAAATAACGCAACACTTATCTTTTTTTTCCGGCCGATTAACGGGTGACGAAGGATGCTTCGACGAAATATGACGGCTAAGATTATCCGATCGCGACAATACAAAGTCACAAAATTCACACGAAAATGTCGTCGTTTCGTGAGTTTGTAAATGCCGCGTCAAATTCCTCTTAACCGAAAAGGATTTATCGCACAACGCACAAGGAAACATGACGAACAAGTTTTAATAATCAAACAATTAATTTATTAAACGTCGATTACGGAAAAAGCGCGTTAAACAAGCTCGAATATTGATTTTTACTAAAATCTCGAAAGCCGAACTTGAGAAACTGAATGTAATCGAAAATGCATCAGTATTTATATTCATTGACCACATTATTTAAAAGTATGCTATTGGTTCGGCCATTTGCAGGGGGGGTGTACACATTGTTTAAAGAACAATATCCCTTAACCGAAGATGAAGTCAAAAATCAATTTTTAGATGACTAATAAGTCGGATAACAATAGACATAAATGACCGTACCTGCCCCTTTCCAAATAGTTTTAATCTTTTAATTACTTTTCGTTAGTTAAAATGAATAACAAAAGCTGAACATTTGAAAGAAAAGATTAAAGTAAAAATAGTTCCTAGAAATGCATTCATTAATATCAATAAAATAATAAAATAATGAAACCCCTGAAAATTCTAAGAAATCCGCGCGATAACGCTCGAGCGTTCGCACGGATCCGAAAGAATCAATAAATCGATCGGCATTTACAAGAACCCGCGCGACAACGCTCGAGCGGTCGCGCGGATCCGAAATAATCATTAAAACTATCGACGAATCCGCGCGAACGCCCGAGCGTTGTCGCGCGGATTCATTAAAATCAATAAAACGATCGACATTTACAACAATCCGCGCGACAACGCTCGTGCGTAGGCGCGGATTCATTAAAATCAATAAGACGTTTGACGAATCCGCGCGAACGCCCGAGCGTTGTCGCGCGGATCCGAAACAATCAATAATACGATCGACATTTTAAGGATCCGAAATAATGAATGAAACTATCGACGAATCCGCGCGACGACGCTCGGGCGTTCGCGCGGATCCAAAAATCAATAAAACAATCAACATTTATTTTATTATTGATTTATTTCAGTTTATTTTTTAGGTTTTCATGTTGTTCTTTTTTTTATTTTTGTATTTTGTTATTTTTCTTTTGTTATTTTTCGTTTTTGTTAATTAATAATTATTAATTAAGTTTTTTTTAATAATCAATTCATTTTATCGAAACAAACGAAGGCGCGCGCCTCGTTTGAATGTCGCGCGTGCTGGCATAGTCAAGCGGCCGCTGAGGAGCAAAAGAGCGCTGCGCGCGCAACAATTCTTGCTCCTCAGTGTGCTGTCCCGAGACGCAAGTCCCCAGAGTGGGTCCTGGTGAAAAGGTAACTTGTCGTCGTTCTGGTCCATGGGCCGTTGGCGGTTGAGTCCCAGGGGAACCCACAGGCGGCCCGTCGCGTCCACTAGCACCTGGGAACGGCACTTTTCGGGGACGGCCTCGGCGTCTACGGGCGGTTAGCGCAGGTTGCGCGGCAGTTTCAGGCCGGTCCGGAGACCTCCTTTCAGGACCAGCGATCTGGTCGGTCGGGTCCTCGGCATCAGGTTGCGTGGGCTCGGGTCGAGGCTCACTTCCTCGAACCACCTTTCCGACTTGAACATGGCCATTTCCTGTTGAGTCGAAATCAGAGATTAGTTCATATTCGAGAAACAATTTCATGTCACTTACGTGGTGTCTCCCGATGGTTCGGCCCGTTGCGTCTTTTATCTCGTAGACGATTGGGGACAGAATCTCAGCCACCACGTAAGGACCATCGTACTTTTTAATCAGACGAGAGGTGCGGCTTTCGGCTGCACTCGACAATTGACGGTTTCGAATGAGAACTTTATCTCCTTCAGAAAACTGAACCTCTCGTCGACCCTCATTATAGTAATGTGCCTGTCGCTCGCCAGCCTCTTCAAGGTGACGAACGGCAGTGTCCCTTAACCCCGACAAACGCAGCATCCTCTGCTGCCAACGCTCCACGGAGCCCGTCGTAACGTCTTCGACATCGGGAGGCGGACCGAGGTCCTGTCGAAGACCATGTAGGGGAGGATACTCGTATTCTAAGGTTAAAAGGACAGGACTGTATTTCGTGGAATCATGTTTGGATGAGTTAATCGCGTATTGAAGTTCGGGCAGGTGGTTCTTCCAGGACTTATGCTCCTGGTCCACATAACTAACAATCATTTGTTTAATAACGCGATTCACTCGTTCAGTGGGATAACTTTGAGGATGGTAAGGAGGGGATGCGAGGTGATGGACATTTAACTCGTCTAAGAGGCCGTCAACTTCGTTGTTGACATATTCTGTCCCGTTGTCCGTCAGCAGGACCCGGGGACAGCCGAAACGATAAACGACTCTACTCAGAAACGCTGAACACACACTCTGCGCATTTGCTTGCCTAAGAGCCTTCAACTCAACCTACTTTGTCAATAAGTCTTGGAATACGATGATGTATTGAAAATGATCAGATGTCAAAGGGAGAGGACCCATAATGTCCGACGAGACGATCTGCCAAGGGGACTCAATGATCTTACGACCCATAAGGCCCACGGGCCCTTTCTGCGACGGCTTGACAGCCTGGCAGATCGGACACCTCCTAACATAATCACCTACGTCTTTGTAACACCCAGGCCAGTAAAACTCCCTCGAAACTCGTGCGTATGTCTCGTCGACTCCTAAATGACCCGCGACCGGCGGATTATGTGCTGCAGAAATGATTTGCTGGTGCATGTCCGACGGTGGAACTAGTTTCCACGCATCGAGATCCTCTAAAATCGTGTCCAGCAACGGATCTGGCCGATGACAGTACAGATGGTCGTTTTCTACCTTCCAATTCGGCAACGTAGCCGGATTTTCTTTCACAGCTTGATCGCGGCGATGGTACCATTCATCGGACGAATTTTCCACAGCGGCCAACAGACCTTGTTCGTCCTCGTACATTCTGCTAAGGGCGTCTGGAACCTTGTGCAAGGCTCCCTTGCGGTGTACGATATCGAAATCGTACTCTTGTACCTCTAAGGCCCACCGGGTCAACCGACCTCCTGTCGTATCTTTCAAATTTCGTAACCACTGCAAACTGCTGTGATCGGTGACAACGGTAAAAGAATAACCTTCGAGATAGCAACGAAACTTCCGAATGGCCCAAATCACGGCCAGACATTCCCTTTCAGTGACAGTCCAGTTTCTCTCCGCGTCATTCAGGGTACGACTGGCGTAAGCGATGACCTTTTCCTCGCCGTCGACGGTCTGTGTCAACACAGCACCGATACCAAAACCTGACGCGTCGGTTTGCAGCTTGAATCGTTCGTTAAAGTTCGGGAAAATAAGAACCGTGGCCGTAGCCAGAGCATGTTTCAGCTCGTCAAACGAAGTTTGTTGTTCCGGGCCCCATTTCCACCTCTGTACAGTGCGTAACATTCGAGTGAGAGGTTCTGCCACATCGGCATAACTCTCGATAAAACGACGCTACCAACTTGTGATACCAAGGAACCTACGAAGTTGCGAGATGTTTTTGGGAACTGGAAAGTTCAAGACAGGCGCGACCTTGTCCGGGTCGACCTGGAGACCATGTTCATTTACAACAAACCCTAGATATTTCACCTCGGGAACACAAAAATGGCACTTTTCAGGGTTTATCGTCAACCCAGCCGCGGCGAGCCGCTCGAGAATGAGGCGCATAAGTGCCAAGTGCTCCTCAAACGTCATACTCACGAGAATGATGTCATCGAGATACGAATAAGCATACGGGGCGAGATCCGCTCCAATCAAACTATCCTGCAAACGCTGAAACGTTGCAGGAGCACCACTAGGACCGTAGGGCATTCGAACATACTGGAACAAACCTTTCCCAGGTACCGCGAACGCCGTGACCGGCTTACTTTCCTCCTCAAGAGGAACCTGGTGGTACGCCTGACTCAAATCGATAGTTGAGATGAACTTTGCGGAGCGTAACATACTCAAAATCCCTACCATATCTTTCATCGGGTATGCATCCTTTGCACAAATGTCATTTACTTTCCGAAAATCGATACACATCCTGTACTCGCCGTTTGGCTTGCGAACCATCACAACCGGATTCGACCATTCGGAGTTTGACGGTTCAATGATACCGTCGGCAAGCAATTTATCAACTTCCGCATGCATGTGCTCGAGAACCTTCGGAGAATATTGGCGAACTCGTTGTCGAATCGGAGAATGGTCCTGCACATCCATCCTGTGCCTGATGCGCGTCGTTAAGCCGAGTTTGTTCTTCTCACCGGGTTTTCCAAATATCTCCTGCACCAGGTCATCTACTCTCTTGGGCTGTTGCTCGTCGACTTCAGCGATGCCGGCAACTTGCCCCTCGGCCAGCGGCCATTCGAACCTGGTGGCGCGAGATTTTCGTGGAAGTTCGTCGGCGTGAATGGGAGTAGCCAAACTGGCTGGATTCCAACACGTAGCGGCTGTTGCTGCTCCTTGGGGCGACGTCGGGTCACCCATCCTCTCAATATGGTTGACGATCACCTTTTGCAATGCTTCGCCGTATGCGGCCAGGGCATCCATGCCCAAAATAGCCTCATATGCCAAGGTTGGGGCAATCCTAAACATAAGCTCCTTCTCCAAGTTGTAGACTTTCATCGGTAGGCGAACTTCGCCGGGAATCTCCTGTACCTCTCCGTTGGCCATAACCATCGGCGGAGCCGGTTGGACGGGCGTCAGAGGTTTCCTCGGACTTAACTTCCTCGGACTCCACAGGCCCAATATATGACCGGGTGGCACCAGTGTCGACGAGAGCTCTAAGGGGCACACCCTTAATCTCAGCTACCACAAAAGGTCGTTGATCGATTCCCTTTTGCTTAATAGTCCCACACGTCGAAGGTGCTGTCGTCGTACCTGATGTTGCAGAAGTTTTTGGCGGAGAATTCGCCGTCGTGTCCTGTTTTACAGCGGGCGTCTCGATAACTACAGTCGCATTTTCTGTGGCGCCCTCATCCACAGGGTGCGAACTTAGTTTCCCTGGTTCGGTCGGCATTTGGGGCAGGTCAGGTACACAACCCCGTTTTTACCACACTTGTCGCAGTAATCCTTCCGGCGCTCCGCTGTGCATTGCATTTGCAGATGTTGCTCGCTTCCACAGTTGAAACAAGCAGGCGGTTTCCTCACGGGCAGTGGAACAGGTGCAGGTTTTGCAGCTGGTGCGGGTTGTTTCGGTGCCTGAGGGCCTTGTTGTATCGTATTCGTAGGTTTGCTGTCAACCCCAGCAGTGGGTTGGCTCTTCTGCTGCTCCTGTTTACCTTTGGCCTTACCTCGACCGCGCCCTCCACGCTTCTTGCCCTGTGCGGGCGTTGTTGCCGTTGTTGCAGCCACCGAGCTCTGAGGGGCGTCGTTTTGTTCAGCCACCGCGGCTGTCTACTTCGCAGGTTTAGCTTGCGTGTACCTCTCAGGCTTGTAAGCCACTTCTTTAAACACGGAGTTTGCAACCGGTGGCGGGGGAGTGTATTTCGCAGCTGACTTCTTGTTGGCCTCGAATTCGCGACCGAGTAACTCGAGCTCGCGATAGGACGTGAAGTCCGCACGATAAAAACTCCTCCGGTATTCGGGACGAAGGTTGTGGTATAGCTGGGTAAGTAGGTGGTCAAGTGGTGGCTGTGGACTGAGATACCTAGCGATATGCCGGAAAGCGGCGATGTAGTCGATAATTGGCTCATGAGGGCCTTGAGTCCTCTCCTTGAGCTCTTCACTTACTCGAAACTGAAAATCGCGATCGCTATACCTAGCACGAAAATCGTAAACGAAATCAGCCTATGAATTCCAGGCATAAGCCTCAGCTCGGGCCCAGACCTTAGCCATACCTTGAAGAAGATCAGGTAGACTCTACAAAAGGTCTGTGTCCGTGATCGACGTCCCTTCGCGCATCTCCGAAATCTGACACAGAAAATCCTCCGCGCTGAACTCGTTCCCACCTTCAAATGTGATCTTCCAATCACTAATAGTTCTGCGAGGGTTTTTATCGCGTCGTAGCGGCGCCAGCGGGCGACCGGTTTCAGAGGCGCGTCGAGAGTCCCACCAGTTTGAGGGAAGCTCCCGAGTTTGGGTTCGATTCGGGTTACGATCATCTGGAGGCTCTTGTGCCTCTGGCCTAACAGTGCGAGGAACTGCGCCTGTTGATTCCCCAGGAGGCCTTGTGTGTGTAGCAAACCTATCAGGAGAAATATGGGGGGTATTTGCTCTACGATATTCGGTAGGACGAATAGTAAAGTCTTCGGTGAGTCGCGAAGCACGTAAACCAAAACGGGCCTCAGCGCCATCTCCT
The DNA here is from genome assembly GCA_020615435.1 of Telenomus remus. Classification (NCBI taxonomy): domain Eukaryota; kingdom Metazoa; phylum Arthropoda; class Insecta; order Hymenoptera; family Scelionidae; genus Telenomus; species Telenomus remus. Next base: position 8,025,839 of record CM036343.1, on the reverse strand, counting down.
TCATTCATCGTTGAAGTGGGAATGGGTTCACGAAACCTAACTCCGAAATCACGACGATCCAAGAAATCAAATGGTTCACCTTCTTGTAACCCCCCAATCGGGTGTGTCGTTGCCCTACCCCTAGAAGGTGGGACGGGCGTCGTCTGCGTAGCAACCCCGGACACTGATGGGACACCTGAAATAAGCGGGGGCGGAACACTCGGTCTGGTCGGTGTACTCACCTCACTAATTTGCTCGGCATCCTCCGGACCTAGGTCCTCCACGACGACATGCTCTGCTGCCGAAACTGTAGCACCTTGTTGGCGTGGGGGTTGCGTGCTGTCACGGCTAGTCGGGACCGTCACCAGTGGTCGACCAACTCGAACACGTGACGGAGGTAATTGCCAGTTGGCAATACTCGGACCCGCTAACCGTTGTCCAGGTGAATTTGGCCTTGAAAATTCCCTAGGTAGTATGGCTCGTCCGGCCCCAGGGCCCAGAGGTGCTGCTGCACCCCCTATTGCCAATGAGTCGTTTTCCGTAGTTATTTGTATGGGCAGCGAGTCATCTCTCAAAACTCCTAAGAACCTGGGTGGCGACTCGAAGAACAGCGAGCGAGGAGTATCTTTAACTCCGATCCAGGCCAACTCTGTATACAGGGAAGGCCGTTGTACCACCCCCTCCAAGGCAGGAGTCTCCCCCAGAATTTCCCTGACCAAATACTCGGTGAGCCGTTTCTGTCGTGCCACGCGAGTCCCGCTCATAGAGAGACGAAGGTCGAGGAGAATCGTGTCCACGAGGAACTCATTCTGAGCGTCGACCCAATCCTCAATCTGCTCTGCCACTACCGCGTCCAACGGGAATCGGTAACGCGCCATGGCCTGCGGCATTGAGAGCGCGAACTCACGTAGAGGCAGGGGCTCCATTTCGTGCGAAATTTACAGTCAGACAGTGAAAAGAATGGAAAAGGCAAAGCGAAATGAAAATAAAAGCGAAAGGTGTGATGCAGGAACACGAACAAGCGAGAATGCAACCGAAAATGCAACAGAATTGGTTGCGCACCTTGGTTTCGACCTGGTGCGTCGTCTACGGGAGTTGTTTCCACTGCCAATACCTCTCTGAAATAAACAAAACCCAAAATGCAAACGAAAACCAGCAAAACAACTATAAGTTCCTGGACTCGACCTAGAGATCCTCTACAGGGAGAAAGAACAAGCAATGCAATGCCAAACAAACAAAAGAAATTAAATTCACAAGCCAATCCCAAAAATTTTCGAAAAGCGGGTCAGAATGTCAATAAACAGTAAAGCACCCTGGTAGGCACGTAGTGCGTCAGTTACAGAGCGTAAGTCAGAGTGTGCGTTCAGGTTGAAATGAAATGTGCAAATGGTGCAATTAAATTTCACAAAAAGCCAAGCAATCAAATGAAATTAAATGACAGCTGACTTGGATCGTATCAGGAAGTCGTGATAAAGCGGTTTCAGGAACAGGATAAGTACAGGGGTAAGGTCACCGGGTAAGGGTACATCGGTTCACCAAGCCAGCCAAGTAAGCAAGTTGGCACCGGCCTGGCTCTCTCATACTGCAAAAGGCAGTTCTCGCTATCTCTCTCTCTCTCATATGCGTCACGACGCGTCGTATTTTAATTTAAAATAAAATATTCAACTCGAAATTTTATTCTAAAGTCGAGTTTTACTCGACCAAAATGCAAAACAAAATATTTCAATGTTTTGTTCGGGTTTGTTATGTTTGGTGTCGACTCCCAAATCATAACATTGCCCGCGGTCCTTTGTTATTACCGATGCAATTTGACACGCGGAGTAGCTAATTCCGCGGTCCTTGGATCGACGCAAAACCATTTCCGAGGAGGTGGGGTTAACCTGGCCGCGTCGACCCGCAGATCATTCAGTCAGACAGGTGGACATATGCAAAACGGAAGGGCACACGTCTGAACGCGTTCGCAGCGTATTTCAAATTTTCAGGCCAAAATCTACTATAGAAAACAAACAACAAAATTTCCCCGGAACCGACGGAGACGGGCCCCACGTTGGGCGCCATTGTAACACGAAATCCGACCTTGGTCGCGGTTCCCAGGACCAAGGTGGGAGATCGGTACGCGTATCGTCGAAAAACTGGAAAATAAAACATAAATGACAGTCGGAGTTGAGCGCCAGGTTGTCTTTATCGGGAACAACCAAACCCTTAAATAACAAAAACGATCTTCGGGTCCTGAGTCAGTCCAGCTGAGCTCACCGGTGTGAGTCCGGAAAATAAAACAAGTTGAGATTAACAAGAAACATGAACTGAAAAGAAACATTTACTTTTGCGCGATCTGGACTGCCCACGGGCCGAAGCACAACAAACCTGGGAGGAACGGGTGAGGACAGAACAAAATCACGCAATTCGTATGGGGAAAAAGTGTGGTTTATTCATCAGGACTCCCTAGTGGAGCCTGGTCTGTAAAGAATACATGGGCCTAGTGCCCGTTGAATGAAAATGGAAAAGAAAGTAACTTAAAAGAAAAAGCAAAGAAAACTAAATCACTTGAATTAAACGAATCTACTTAATTGAAACTAAACTTGACTGTAAACAAGCAAACTGAATTGATTTTAACTCATGTGCACTTCGGTGCGATGAAAATATCAAACAAAATGCCATCCGGGCAGAAACAAAACATGACTCGCAAATCAGAGCGAGAGATGCGAAGAGACGCCGTTGCGCCTGTCATGGGTGTCGGAGAGAGAGAGAGAGAGAAGGGAGATAACTGAGACGGCGTTCGACAAGCGGATCGAACGCCGGCGCGTACCGCGCGGAGACCAGGGCCGGTGCCCATTAGAACATTACGACTTACTTTGTAACCCGGGGCAGCGAGCCTCGGGTGGCGGCGGATCCCCTGATGCAGCCCCAGCGACCATCCCCCTCGTAGCGTCTACTCGGCCATTGCGAAGTTTAGGCTTCGCAGAAACACCGTCGAGTCGCGTTGTTCGGTTGCTCCGTAGTGGCGTCGGCGGCTTGGTGGCTGTCGTCGTCCTCGGGGCACAAATAAAACGCGGCGCGACTTACTTTCTGACGAAAAATCGATGCAACAACAGGTGGAGTGATGCTCCGAACTTCAGAAAAAAACGGAATGGCGTCATGAGACGCCGGCAAGAACGCGAGCGCGAGGGATACGTACTGCGCAGGCGCGCGCCGAATCGAACGCGATTCACGGCGCTCGCGCCCGAACAGAATGTGAACGCGAATTAGGCCAGTAGGCCAAAATGTAGGTCACAAGTCTTAAAATTATTGCACGGTTCCTCCTTCAGCTCTTTTAGCTGTAAGTTAAAAGAGTTTTTTCTTCGCAACTTCTTTGGCAAGTTTTTTCTTTCTATTTACAGGGGTCATAATCGCAGACAGAGAGTTGTTGTTGAGAAGAAGCGATTTTTTTTCTTTCAAAGACGAGTTTGCATTGAAGCACCAAAATTTCAGCACAAGATTGGAAACAGATTCAAGCAAAACATTTGACATATCGTTGAAATGCGGAACACAACTATGCCACATCATGTCGACATCAACTGATTGTAAATATTTGATCAGCACGTCTCGCGGCTGGTCCTTTTGAACAACAACTCTTATTATTTTGTGTGCTAGAGTAAGGAGCATTTTTTGTACCTCTATTGCTTGTTCATCATTTAAACAATCTGAACATTTACAATAAGACTTACAAGAATTCAATTTCTTTAAAATATGTGTTCTCTGTTCAAAAAGCTCATGAGTAATTTGCCCACCAGTAAAGTTTTAATCGCGTGGCAGTTCTACGCGGTTCAAATCGTACGGCAGTTCCGTTTCGTCCAAATCGAGAGAGTCGGACGAAGCAGTGCAATTACCATAATTCTCTTCTACTTCAGTATAATATGGATTCAAGCTGAGTACATAAGAATGCTCCTTGGAAAATTCACAATTACCATTTGTAACCTTCATCTCCGTTATGTTGTTGACTAAGAGAGTCTTAAACGACTGCTCAAACTGCACTGTGGTAGGGTTGTTGTTTCTGATTCGGTGACGCCTTATTAATCCAAAAAAATTTTTTCAACGGGTCCTGATTTAAAAACCTTGTGTTTAAAGATTTAAAGTTGTACGTCGTTGATAACACTTTCCATATCTTGATAAATCCTCTCAAGGTCAGAATCCAATTTTTTAAAGTTGGAATGTCATCCTTCGTAGGTTTCTTCTCCTTTCAATCCACATAAATCATCATTTGTAATCTAGAAATAAAGTCATACCAGTGTTGTACATGCGGTGATGTGCTCGTGCATGGACCACGTAGCTCAACTTCGCTGCCATCGCCCTCACAGTTGACAGAATCAATCAGATCGTTAAAGAAGCTTGCTGCATCAGCTGTTGCCAAACCATCCTTCTCATCAATGATAATATCTTCTCCAGTTTCACTGTCTTTAACAGTGCCTATAAAAAATTAAAATTTAAATATTATTACAATATTTATTATATAAATAATAATTTATATTATATTAAGTATTTATTATATAAATATCAAGTGAAAATTTCACTATAAAATTTAAGAAACAAAAGTAACAAACAAAAATAACAAACTTACTTTTTGATCCTGCGAAAGTTTCAATTGTGCTGGCAACAGTTGCACTAAGAACTTGGATTGTATTTTTGACTTTTATTTGTTTTAGTTTTCTCAACGCAACATGCTCTTCTGTCAGATTCCAACACTGCCTTCTGATAGTGTGAATTCCTTTGTCTATTAAATTACACTTCGCAAAAACTTCCCAACTAGCATAGCCTCTGCATTTATCCTTGTTAGTAACATCGACATCGAAGTCTTTTTTTCGTCAGATTATTTCTTACACATTTAATAAGATGCAGTGGATCGAATATAGTAATAATGTCGTCACCATCAATCAGCATCATATCCGCTAAAATGTAATATTATATAATATAATATAATGTAATATAATATAATATAATATAAAATAATATAATATAATATAATATAATATAATATAATATAATATAAATATTGTGACGTGACAACTTGCGCAAGGTCACGAGACTCTTCGCCAATCGTTATAGTTCTCGGTTTCGATATCGGCAATTACACGAACTTTGAAGAAAATAGAAAGATTTCACTCCAAAAAGGTCTAGGATCGCCAGGTGGCCTCGACATCCAAACTCCACGTAGCAAGATTCACCAAGCCTCTTGCACTACGGGCGTGTCTTTCCACCAAACCAAAAAACTAAACTCAAAAACTCAAAAACCACGCAGAAAGGATCATACAGTCACTTTCACTGCGCTTGCATTACTTTCTATTCATTCCCAAAATCTATAGCAAGATGTTAATGGCGTTATCAAAACTTAATGAAAAACTATCGGTTGAAGCGGAAAAACTAAAAACTGAACTCAATTGGTCCTGAACGGAGTTCTGACAATCGAAAGACAGGCAAGGATCCCACTGAACGCTAAACGGACAAAATCAGAACACAGATCTTAAAGCGGATTTACAGTTTATTGACCCTTCACACAAAAATAAATTACTCAAAAACACAAACTGACTCGTACAAAATTAATCAGATTTTATTACAGTCAGGAAAACAGGTCAATAGTCGCAAATGCTATAATCTGAGAGGTTTGCGATAATTCGGTAGTCAAAAATTCAAAATCTTTACTAAGTCGACAATTTCTTAAAAACTATAATCAAAAACATTACATTAATTCAGTGCCAAAGCGATAAACTAAAATTAAACCTTTGCTAGGACTCAAACACGAGTCAACGACCCAGCGAGTAGCATCTCAAACTACAAATTACTGAACTTTACTGAATTTACGTTACTAAAAAAAACTTTCATACCCAAAAACAAAAAGGAACAATCTCACAGAATCTAAATGCAGTAAACTAAAAACTAGGCCTTGGATCTTGGATCGGCCAACGCAGGTTTGCACGGTAGTTCGGTAGATGGAGAAACGGTCCGGCCTCGGGAGGTCCCTCGAGCAAAGTCGAATACGTCCGCACAGGTTGCTGGTCGAATTCAGAGAGAGAGATTGATTCATGCGAAATTACGAAAATGGTAGCTCATATCAAAATCAGCGCGCGCACCCCTTCTTCCTCTTTCCGCTCTCGCACCAACGAAGTCAAGCCAGTGTAGTGGGGCCGGATTTGAATTCTCGTTGTATTGTAGCTGTTTCGGCTGGTGGTACATCTCCTATCAGGTTGTTTTCGCTGATGTTCCAATTGTTTACCCTTGGCTTCGAAGTCTCTATCCTGGCTAGCATTTATTCCTTCCTGGAGCTCCCTTTCAATCATTTGTACATCTATGACAATAGGCTATACGGCTCGGTGATGGTTTGAAACAAGGACAGCTGGCCACGGGACAGGCCACTCGGGAACACTTCTAAGCTCGTCGTAGACACACGTTTTACTCTCATCAAGTAGGCAGAGATCGGCCAATCCGGGGAGTACATCCCTTGACTTGGAGAACGGCTCATTTCAATAAACTCTTGGTACAGCACGATAGCGACAGCGGCAGCTTCACGAAAACTGGCCGCAGCACTATGGAACAGGAATACAACATCTTAGCTTCTGGTGATAACGAGACTGGTTGTAGCTTTTCTCTTGTTTTCTCGCTCCCGTTGATGGCTGGAGAGAAAATTCGGCTCAACTTCATCGGGCGATTACAGATTAAGGCGCCCAGGGTTCACACGCTTATCTTCAGCTGGTACGAAGATGATCCTCGGTCAGGAACAGATGACAGATGTTCTAGCAGCAGATGTCCCACGAAGAGTGCGAAACCTGGCTAGCCGATCTTCGTATCCCCTTACAAGCTACAAACAAATTTAACATAAGAAACACTGCATTAAAGGAAATAAGTTAAGCTCACTCACTCAACATACTGAAACTAAAAACTAAAATTACACAAAAATTCAAAACAAAATTACTGAAAACTAAAAATCCAAAATACTAAAAATCACACATACTATTTTACACCAATGAAATAATAAAAAGCTTGATACTACTTATGCCGGATCATCAGGGAACTCTCGAGGCCAGGCTTACTCCTAAATCATTTTTGGAGTCGCGGATGTTACTAAAATGACCTTTGTTTAACGTGATTCAAGAAACCACGTTACAATTTCATCCCCTGAGGGCGTTCAAAATCCTTTTGAACGACCAAGCTAGCAGATACGTTATCGTTAACTTCAGACCCACAAGACTTGCTAAGATTTTTGAATCCTCTTTACCACATGACTTTCACTAGGTTGAATTTAAGTTTCCATAATCAGAAAAGATCTTAATTACTTTGTCCATCACCAAATCTGTTGCACATATCCAAGTACAGAAAATCACATATTGGGGAAAGATTAAACATAAATTACAGTAAGTCCACAAATATGACTCGGGTTCGTGGGATTGTCATACCCAAATGCAGATCTTTCACATCCCTGCGATCGGAAACCAGTTCGAGCGAACTAGCAAGTTCCCAAGATGTTACGAGAACGGTAATCCGAAAACGGAGAAGTAAAAATTAAAACACGGCCCGGGACCCCATAATGATCTTACTCATGTTGCGTTCCTCGATGTTTATGTCGGGGTACGCTCCAAGGTCACGGAAATAAGGTTGGAAGGCAGTATTTGATTCACTGGATTTATTGTAAACGGCCGGTCCTGTACAAAGGTAGCGCGTCCGCGGATCGAGGGTGCCTCGATCGTGTTATTTAGTCGCCGGTGTATGAATGAGTCGTAGGTGCGTCCGGGCACCTGTGTGACTGTGTACCGTGACAATCCTTATATATATAAAAATGTAACTATGTTTGTTTGTCTGTTTGTTTGTTTGTTTGTGTCGAAATGGCGCTTCAAAAAATCGATAGAAACGATTTCAAGCGCATCAGGGTGAATCTACGAACTCTTACAATTAAAATAGGCTATATAAAGAATCGATTTTTGAAATTTATTTCATCGAAAATCGCAAAAATGTACACCTCGGATCTCTTTAAATTTTCGTATCTTGCAAAAAAAATCGATTTGAAATATTTTCTTCCAAACATGAACATGAACCTACCTTTTCATTGAACTATTCACCGGAAATTTGGCATTATTTTGATGCTGCCTTCAGTAGTGTTATGATTTTGTAAGTGAACTGCAGATTTACATTTTCAATATGCCGCTCCAAAAAAAATCACATTTAACTAAAGTTACGAAACAAGCTGCTGCTCTACGTGTTGTGCGAGCCGAGAAAGACGAGGATGTTCGACAGGTAGGTGCTCCTTCTGGTTATTGTAACATTTTCTTCTTTTTGGTAGTACAACTTTCAAAACTTTTAGAACCGTCTATCAAGGTCTCGGACACGACAACGAGTGAAACTATCGATCGCAGAAATGATGATTCCTACAAAGTCATAGTTCGTGGCGATCAAGTACCAGCTGGTGAACACCCGGGACGATACAACGCTCGCAACAGTCGATGAGGTTGCTGCTATTATTGTCGGAAGAGTTTCAGATGAACGAGATATAGTGTTGCATACACGGGATAACCATCTTCAACGAATTTTTGATTGCAATCCTTATTATGACGCTTTACAGTATCCTTTGATGTTGTGGCAGGGTCAAACTGGATATACGTTCAAGATCCCGGAGGTCAATCCGCATACTCTTGCACCAACGGCTATAAAGGTTTCTGCAATGGATTTTTATGCATTTCGCAGTGCAGTTCGTGACCAAGATTTCGACACTCTATTGCGGTTCAGACATTTATTCATCCAATATTCGGTTGATATGTACGCCAAAGTGGAAAGTGAACGACTCCGATATATTTCGACTCAGCAAGCGAGATTACGATCGGAGGCGTACGTTCATCTAAGACATGCTGTAGTTGCTGATGCTGCTGTCAATGCGAATGACATCGGAAGAATGGTTATTTTACCTTCTACTTTTGTGAACAGTCCTCGATATTTGGCGGAGTATACTCAAGATGCTTCGGCAATCGTGCGGAAATATGGCAAGCCAGATCTCTTCATCACTTTTACATGCAATCCATCATGGGACGAAATTAAATCTGCCCTTTTTGAGGACCAAGCTGCTATGGACAGACACGATATCATCGCCCGGGTTTTCAGACAGAAAGTCATCAAATTTCTTAAGTGTCTCACAGAAGGACGTGTTTTTGGTATTGTTTCAGCATACGTGTACTCAATAGAGTCGCAGAAACGTGGTCTCCCTTACATCCATTTATTACTCTTTCTGGAACAAAAACTTCGGCCAGCAGACATCGATTGGATTATTTCAGCAGAAATTCCAGACCCTGCAATAGATCCCAATCTTCACAGAATCGTTGTAAAACATATGATTCATGGACCATGTGGAGAAATGAATATGCAGTCACCTTGCATGAAGAATGGCCGCTGTACCAAACAATATCCAAAAGATTTATACAGAAGACGCAGTCCTAAAGATGGCGGCTTTACAACAACCATCAATATCCACGGACATGAAGGTCAACAGGTCACTATCGACAACCGGTGGGTCGTGCCATATTGTCCATTTTTATCAACATTTTTTGGCGGACATATTAACATTGAGTGCTGCAATTCAGTTGAGGCGATAAAGTATATATGTAGCTATATAAACAAAGGATCCGATCAGGCCGTTTTTCAAGTTCGGCACACAGATAGGCAGATAAATCCATTAGATGAGGTTCGCACTTATCAGGCAGGACGATACATTAGTAGCAATGAAGCTGTTTGGCGACTTCTTTCTTTTCCAATACATGAACGCTTTCCTAATGTAGTTCATTTACAAGTCCACTTGGAAAACGGTCAACGTGTTTATTTCAACGAGGAAAATATGCAGCATCGCGTCGAACAGCCTCCAAAAACAACACTCACTGCTTTCTTTGCATTATGCCAAAATGCAGTTGAATCAGATTTTGCTCAAACTTTGTTATATGCTGAAGTTCCTACTTACTACACTTGGGATAATTCTGATAGAAGTTGGAATCCCCGGAGACGTGGTGAAGATGTTCCTAACTGGCCTGGAAGAAAACAGACTGCTGCGATTGGACGCATGTACGCCATTCATCCCAATAAGTTTGAGTGTTTCTGCTTGAGATTGTTACTCACAGTTGTAAGAGGACCAGCATCATTCGCAGCTCTTCGAACAGTAGACGGCGAAGAATATCTTACGTACAGAGAGGCATTTGAGGTTCGCGGTCTTCTGGAAAACAATGATCACTGGACTCTGACAATGCAAGAGGCGGTTTTGACTCGGTATCCAAGCCATTTGAGGACATTGTTCTCCATCATTACAACCTCCTGCGAAGTTTCCAATCCTTTCGCACTTTGGAACATGTTCAAGGATCTGATGTCTGAGGATATACTCCATCGTCGAGAGCAAGAGCAACCAAACAGTATGGCATATGACATCATTTATGACGAAGCCATTCAGTTAATAGATGATATTGTTTATTCAATATCAGGTATTTATACATCTTCAAAAAATAATGTCTCTCCGAAACAAACTTTCTTAATACGAAATTATAAAACATACATTTACTTTCAGGCCGTCATGTAGCTGATTACGGTCTACCTGCACCGAGAATAGCTTTTCTTCATAACAATGAGGTTCGTGTACAGCTGAATTACGATGCTGACGCTCTTGCTGTAGGTGTTCGAACGGCTTTGCCTACTCTTAATAACGCCCAAAGATGTTTCTATGATGCCGTAATGGAAAAAGTTGATGCTAATGATCCGGCCATATTTTTTCTCAATGCCTGCGGCGGAACAGGCAAAACTTATTTACTGAACCTTTTGCTATCCACTGTAAGGAGTCATCGCCAAATAGCTATAGCTTTAGCCTCTACTGGTAACGCTTCAACATTGTTACAAGGCGGACGAACGGCACATAGCGTTTTGAAGCTTCCATTGAATTTGCATTATCAAGAGGCACCAGTTTGTAACATCAGCAAAAATAGTGACAGGGCTGGAATGTTACGTTTGTGCAAATTGATAGTCTAAGATGAAAGATCTTCTTCCCATGAGAATGCTGTAGACGCACTAGACAGAACCTTGAGAGATCTTCGGAATGATGATCGTACAATGGGAGGTTTAGTGGTCATACTAGCTGGTGACTTTCGACAAACCCTCCCAGTTATAGCCCGTGGTACTCCTGCTGATCAACTCCACGCCAGCATCAAGAGTTCTCCATTATGGCAAGCCGTAGTCCTCCACACGCTCACAAGAAACATGAGAGTTTTTCTTCATAATGACGAAAACGCTGCCAATTTTTCGTCATTGCTTCTCCGAATCGGTGATGGATTAGAGCCTCTAGACAATGATGGAAACATTACACTCTCTCCAAATCTCTGCTGCATCGAAAATTCCACTGAAGACCTTATTGCTGCCGTGTTTCTCGACATTCAGCAGAATTACGAACAGCAGAATTGGTTATGCGAAAGGGCTATTTTAGCCCCCACGAATGATGTCGTGTCGGCATTCAATGACAAGATATTGGCCGAAATCATTGGAGACGAAAAGGTTTACACTGCTTTCACTTCTGTGGTGAACCAGGATGATGTGGTGAATTATCCTGTTGAGTTCTTAAACTCCTTGGAGTTGCCTGGCGTGCCATCGCAGATATTAAAATTGAAAGTCGGTGTTCCAGTTCTTCTACTGCGGAATTTAAACCCTTTACTTCTATGCAACGGAACACGAATCTGCATCACTCAACTTCGAGACAGGATAATTGAAGGTATTTTAAAACAATTTCAGTGGTATTGTCATGTTCAATTAATTATTACACAACTGTTTACAATTTTTAGGTATAATAATGATTGGAGCCTATGAAGGAACGCATGTCGTTATACCTCAGATTCCAATTATTCCAACGGACCCGTCGTTCGAGTTTAAAAGGAGGCGATTCCCGGTGAGATTAGCCTTTGCCATGACAATCAATAAAGCGCAGGGACAAACCAAAAAACTCCAAATATCGTATACCAAAATGCGTTAGTGTAATTATATCATGTTCGTTGTACCAAATAAACGAGGTTTTACCACGTTTACGTGTGTTTTTCCTCGCGCTTTGCGCAAAATTACCGATTTATCATTTCTTACATCCAAATTTCAAATTACTTATATCATTGCAATTAAAATGTTGCTACATTCTTCTACAGTTTATACAGTGCGGCGACGATGAGCCCCGTGCGAAGCACGGGTGCTTAGCTAGTAGATTATAAGTTATAATAAAGAGTAATTATAATGTTCGTTGATTATTCGTAGACCGATGATAACTCTGGTGTCTCGGTTGACTTAGCAATCTGCCAAACTATTTGTGGGAGGTCAGACTTGCACCAGGAACTGAGCGTCCGAGGTAGTGTCGGTCGCTTATTTAAGGTGTCGAGAATAGTCCCAAAATGGGGGTTCCCTTGATTGGAAGTGGCAGGGTGACTGACCAATTTGTGCTGATCTGTGCAGTTGTTTGAACTTGTATCCTAAGTTTGCGCAATTGCACAATGCACAATTTGGCTAAACCGAGTGTCATTGACCGAGGTTGGCGTACCGTGCGGAATCTGTCGTTCCAGCAGATTCCGATTAGGTCGTCCGCCTTAGGTGATTGACTTATAATAATTAATAAGTTATAATATTAATTTATATAAAACTATGGGCATAACAAATCTCCCGGGGTCGGAGAAACATAAGCTCCGCGAATGAATTTTTTGTACCGTGCCACTCAAGTGTAGTATGTGTAGTGTTTGTTTTGTCGTTCCGAGGAGCCGGTTGCGTTTCTTTGAAAAAATAAAAATTTTGATACATGTTCTTCTGGGTGCTTTTTCGCGCTACATAGGGGCGCAGCTGACCCCATAGGTCCCACGTTGGTGTCCGGATGAGAGGTAATTATCAATTATTGTTTGTTGTATTTGCTTAGTTCCAGATATCCTTGCAATGGCTCAAATTGTATAAGGCGAGACTGGCGTTTGGCTGAACCGGGGTTGTTTAGAGCGTCTCCGGTTGTTTTGAGGTATCTGAAAACATTTCTTGCGCCAGTATTTTGTATTTTTCTTAGCTTAACTTAATGTTTAAATTTATTTATTATAATTTTATGCATTCTTTGGGGGGTTTCTCTTGGCTACTTCTGGAGGAGCAGTATTCGGTGGTGGATGGGAGGTTGTGATGTCGTCTAAGTTAATGTCTTCGTTTTCTTTTACTTCTTGCGGGGTAGGTGCGCTTCTGCCTAAATGTAGCAAAAGGCTTGTGACCGAATCCCATACACTTGCGATTAAAACATAACTCCATCCATACAAAGAGTGTAATGCTATAACGTGTACTACAGTGTCTATAGCTATTTTGATTAATCTACAGGTTATATATATTCCTAAAATTCCCGCGCTAGTCATTCCAAAACCACTGAACCACCCCCAGATTTTCTTTCCTGTATTTATAGCTATTGTTTCTAGAGTATCGCGATTAATCAATTCGCCTCCTATATATATTCCTTGATTTGTAAAATTTCGGCCTGTAGCTGCGCGTCCAATTACATTAATTGCCGCAGTTTGTTCGTGAGGTCTGGAAATGGAATCTAAATAATTTTGTAAGTCTTCTTCGTCGTAGATACCGTTTGCGAGATCTTCGATAGATACATAGCCCCAAGAGGGTTTTCCGTTTGGGCGAATTATTTCTGGTGTTTGTACCTGTATTGGTTTAGGCGTGAATTGTACCCACTTTCCGTCAATTTCAAAAATTGGTCCGGTAATCGTGCCGCACGCTACTTCCGTTCCGTGTTTTCGCAAAATTTTTGTTCGGGGCGAAAGATAAAATTTTTCGTTATTTCTTATTACAGGAATCTGTAGGTAGCACCTTGTATCTTGGGCTAGCGTTACTTCGACTGGGTCACATTCTACTACTGTTAGGGTTTGGCCCGTTACTACTCCTGTATAGCCAGGTTTCTTCATAAACATAAGTACGAATTCAGAGGGGTCTGTTTCTGGTAGTATTAATCCTGTTTGAAGCATTTGTCGTTCTAACTCGCAGCGCTTGAGTAAAATATCTTTATACAAAAGACGGAATTGTTTGTTCATGTGTTTTTCTACATAAATAAATTTTGAGTTCATATAAGAAATTAGATTGACATTTTGTGGGTCGATATGACTTTTTGTTTTGAAAAATGTTCCTTTTGGTCGTTCTAGAATCAGTAGTTTTGATACTTCCGTTTTTTGCATGTAATATCCGCATACATTAATTTTTCCGTATACATTAAGAGCGAATGTAATATCTTGGGATGTTACAGCAATCATAGTGCTAGACGTAGTTTTATTTACTTCATAAATTCGAGTTCCAGGTCCTTCAAAAAGTACTTCGTACGTATCGAGGGAGCAGGAGTCGCGTGGAATTGATTCCCAAAATATAGAGGCTCCGTTAAAATCGTTACAAGTGGTTTTTGACAGCGGGCACCTTACTCCGTCTGGTGTGGTGATAGTGTCTTCATGCAGTGATACTTGTGCAAAATAATCTCTAAGCGTAATTTTCACGTCGGCTTGGACTACGACATTTTCCCACTCTCCTGTTTCATCAATGTAGTGTGTACCATCGCACGCTCCATCCCGTGTCAGGGATCCTGCCAGCGTTAATGAAAACCCGGTGGTTGCATTTTTCTTTGCATTGTCAATTATTGCTCCGTTTATCAACAGTCGCCCGGTATCGTGAAGATTTCTACATTCATCGCGAGATATATCTCTTAGTTGAGAGCCAAAACCGCCTCTGACTTTAAAATTATGACTAAATTTACCGCAATAGATTATATCTCTAGTTATTTGAATATGGCATGATTTTACGTGAGTTCGTGTAAAACTAGTTATTTGTAATAATTGTAAGTAAGTTTCGGTTGTGTTTATTCTATCTTCTTCAATTTCGCATTCGGCTATAGATGTAAGTGATATTTGTTTAGAACTCGGGCGTCCTTTTGAACAGTCATATCCGAACAGAGTGTAGACTGGTTTTATCCATAGTAGAATAATAAGTAATATGCATAGGTGCTTCGCCCAATGCGCTGTTTTTATGGTTATTTGCATTTTTACGATGTGCTCAGGTAAATTTCCTCGCGTTTGTAAGTTTCTTTTTTTTTTCTTTCTTAGGCTTGCCTCAGTGTCCTAAAGGTCCTGCGAAAATTTTGTGAATTTTAGCTTCGTTTTATTTTGAGGGATTATAATGAATGATTTGGTAGTTGTGTGTGCGTGATCGGCAGTTATTCGTTTTGCTGATTCGCGGAGAAAAGGTGAAGAAGAGGTGATATTCGCTCGAGTTAGGCTCGTGTCATTTTGAGGAATTTCAGTTTGATTGCGACCAGTGTCTTGCTAAAATGGATTTCCTTCCGAAGGACGTGCAAGAGTGGATTAGTGAAGAGGTAGGGTATTTTGCAGAGAAAGCAGAGAAAAAAGGAAGAATTTTGTTACATTAAAGGATGCGATGCTGTTAAGGATGTTGGTGCCAGTTTTGAGGATCTTGGCGCAGGATGAGGAGAATGTTTTGGATGATTGGATGCGGAGGGAGGTTGATCGGGAATTGGCGCCAACTCCTCCTCCGTCATCGGTGGCCTCTGCGGAGTTACATTGCTCCGAAGTTTTGCCGGAGGAGTCCGAGACTGACCTTGGATCCACGGTCGAGGTTTCAGGATCGGTGAGAAGAGAAAAAAAGAGGGAAAAATTTGTGTAGGATTCTTTTGTTTTATTTGTTTTTTTTTCTTTTTTGTTGTAGGTTATTTCTGACCATGAGCCTCATGATTGGGTGTCAGTCATGGAGCTTTTTGACATTCCGGTTTCTGGAGAGGTTCAGGAAGGGCAGAATAGCGATGCTGATTCTGCTGAATCTCTTACTGCTGAAGGGGAGTGATTTTATTTTGAACAAGGGAAAAAAATTCTTTTATGTGTATATTAATTTTGCCAATAAAGTTTCGTTGACTGTGGGTTTAAATGCTTGTTTAGCGTTTTACTTTTTTTTCCTTTAAAATGTTGACGTGTTAAAAAATGTCCGAATGGGATGTGGCAGTTTGTCGTTTGATTTCATGCAAGCGTGATTGTTTAGTTTCTGTTACAATGCGTGTTGTTTCATTTGATGGTATCGAAAATTCTGTTCCCGATTCTCAGGCGGTGAGTTTATTCGTGCAGGGTTTAAATTTTGTACAAAGGGAATTTTTATTCGGGTGTTTTATGTTTTTCTAGGAAAGGGCGAGGCAGCGGGCTGTAGTGCCCATTATTCGTCTTTTAGTGAGTGCGTCTTCTTCTGCACGGAGGCGTATTGAGGAGTATTTGGTTTGTGATGACGGGGCAGACGTGGAGATGTCTGTTACTCCACCGCGTGAATTATATCCACCGGCGCCTATGTTAGGTACTGATCCTCCTCGGCGGTTGATGAGAAGGTTATTTTCTCTAGAGTATGACCCTGACTGGAGTGATAGTGATTCCGACGTCACTACTCTTCCTGGCTCAGTGGCGCGACTTTCAAGCGAGGGCAGTGCCATGTCGTTGCCGCGTACTCCGGTATGTGGTTTTTGTTGAGGAGAGAAAAAAAAATATGCAGAGAGGAAGAATGAATTTGAATTAACGTGTTTAAATTGTTGTTTCTAGTCTCCGGATTATATGGAGCTTTCTTTTTGGTCGAGGTATCCTATACGTAGGGCGTGTCTTTCTGGTTGGTTTGGTCAAAGGCGTAATTCTGTATAATTGTGTGGATATAAATAAAAGTTTTCTTCTAAAATTTTATGGGTTTAAGTGGTTAATTTGCTTCAGAAATAATTTGGACAGCGAATCGGAGTGATTGCATGTAAAGTTTTGTTTGAATAATAAATAACAATTTACTCTCTAAATGCTGAGTTCATTATTTATTCCTTCATATTATTTGTAAGAGTTAGGTAAAAATTTCCTTTCAATAATAATTCTATTTTTCCTTGTTTGTTGCTATTAATTGTTTGTGTGATTATTTATTGTTCGTTTATCAAAATTTAGTACAGTCTATTCTTTATTAATTGGTTGCAATTATGTGCTCATATGTGTACTGCTTGATATTGTTTGTCTTTGTCAGATCCGCGCATACGTGACATCTACGGTGAAATGAGTGCGAGAAGGATAGAGTATGTCGCGGTGTCATCAGCTGATTAAGTGTGATTTCAGTTAATTGGGTGCGGCCCGTGTTGCATTGTTTGTTGTTGCTAGTAGTTTGTTTGTAAGTATGTAGTTGAGGGTGCAATAGGTTTTTATCACTATTTTGGGTTGTCTGAGTTTTTCTAGGGGATTTTCATTTGGAGTTCATTTTCGCGGTTTTTTCAGCATTTCCTGGATTTTATAGTTTTGGTTTTCATAAATGGTAACGTATGCAAGATCTTGATTATTGTTATAGGTGAGTTTATTCATTTATATATGTTTCTCGTTAATAATTTCTTCGTCTCATATCTTGGTAAAACAAATTTTTAAATGTTTTATTTTGAATTGTTTTTATCTTTTAGCATGTACTTTTTTGTTTGTTGTTGATTTTTAGTGTTGTATTCTGATTCATTTGAATTGATTTTAGGGTTTAAATTGGCGTTTATGCATTTATTGGATTGGTGTGGGCTTATAGGGGTGAGCGAGAGCGCTAGCTGGTTGGACAAGGACAGCGATATTTGAGGCTAGTAGTACTTGTTTTATTGTTAAATAATTTATTAATGTATTATTTTTATCGTAGTGCGTCAATGGTAATTCAATGGGTGTTTCAAGGTATTGGTGTTTTTGTCTTGAATATTTGTTAATTCTTTGTTGTATTTTTTCAGTGTAACGAAATAAATGGGGATATTGCCACGGGCTGTCACTTGTTTGAATTGGTTGTAGTTTCTTATTGATTTTTGGTGAGTTTTTGTTTATTTTGACTTGTAATTATTTTTATATGTGGTTTTCTTATTTACTGATGGGTATTTTTTATTTGTTTTGTTTAATTTATTTCAGTTTGAATTTGAATGTTCCCGCTTCAGGAGCGTAGTGACCGTCTCATGGCCCCGTGTATTTAGACAGACTCGTGTCAAGTGGTTCTTTGAGGGCACTTCAAATATTTTCCTGGGTTAGTTAAATTTTTGATTTATGCTTATTTTTAAGTTAATTTGTTTTTGATTACAGGTTGTACAGGTGTGCAGCGGTGTGAACGTAATATGTTACTGTTTTGTAAAGATAATTTGTTTTGAATCTAGTGGAAAAGTTTTACCGTTGTTTTCATTAATTTGTTAATATAATTTTTTTTGTTTATTTATAAAAAATTTGAGGTACATGTTACTTTTCTAATTAATTTGAATTGATTTTAGATTTTGCCATTTTATAAACTCTGAACGGGTTCTACGAGCAGTTAAGTTAGTGAGAGGATGTCTGTGGTGCTGGCGCTCTGGTTTTGAATGTTGGTTTCGCGTATGATTATTTCGTTAATTAATTGAGTTACTTAGTTTATCATAAATTATATCGATTTTTCCTTTCAGGTGCTGTGTAGGTGAACGTTCCTTCAGTGTAATTATTTTTTGTAAAATTTTGTAATTATGGGAGGGTTATTTTGGTTAATGGTTCCTCAGCAAGATAGGCTAATTTTGCTCTGTTCGGGTGCATAGTTTTTTCTGTTCCGTTGGCGTTGACAATCAGGTTTCCTTTCGGGGTAATTCGTAAAACTTCAAATGGCCCTAAGTAAAATGGTTCTAGTTTGTTTTTCCTTCCGCTATTTATTTCGAAGACAAAGTTTCCTGGGTCAAAATCTACCGTGTTGCATTTCCTATCGAAATAGTATTTAGATCGTGCCTTTGCATCATTAACGTTTGCTGCTGCCAAGGTTCGTAGGTCTTCCAATCTTTCTCGTAGTTCAGTGACGTATTCATCGTATGTTTTTTCTTGGTTAGTGCTGGGGGTAAATGTTGATATGGATCGAGGTTTTTGACCAAATAGAAGTTCATGTGGTGTGTACCCAGTGGCTTCGTGTTTTTGGGTATTGTATGAATGCATTGCTAATGGGATTAGTCGTGGCCATTGTTTTTCTGTCGAGATATAGCATCTCAGATAAGTACTCAGATCGCGATGGCTTCTTTCCAAATTTCCGTTCGTCTGGGGTCTGTATCGACTTGTAAAAAAATGTTTAATTTTGAATAGTTTGGCAAACTCCTTGTTGAGGTTAGAGGTAAAGTGGGTCCCATTATCGGTCAAAATCGTAGAGGGTGCTCCGAATATGCATATGAAATTGTACGTAAAGGCTTCAGCTACCGCTCGGGCAGAGGCTTCATAAAGGGGGACGGCAACGGCGTAGCGTGTAGTTTGGTCTTGGCATGTGAGGAGGTAGTTATAACCTTCGTCACATTTGACTTTGATGGGTCCATAGATATCGAGAGAGACTCGTTCTAGTCCCGTAGTAAAGGTGTCTGTGATTGTTAGTGGCATTTTAGTTTGTTTACCGTAGTTTTTGGTTGTTTGGCATGTAAGGCATCGTTTGATAAAATTTTCTACATCGGTTTTCATATTTTTCCAATAAAAGTCAGATGAGATTCTCGCTAAAGTCTTTTTCACCCCACGGTGTCCTGCGCTCATGCTTTCGTGATATTCTTGAATAATTTCTGGTCTTAGATGCGCGTCGGGGACAGTTACTTTGCGTTTGCATAAAAGTAGTAAATGGTGGGTTCCTTGGTAAAGTGTTCCGATTGCCTTTCTAACTGCCCTCCAGTCTGTCAGACTTAGCATTTGTAAATCTACCGGAATTTGGACTTGCGATACTTCATGTTCTGTCATAAGTTCTTTTAAGATATGTAATGTGCCGACTAATGATCCGAGTTGCGGTTTTTCGTTTATATTTGATTTTACCATGAGACAAAAGTGGAATATCTCTCCTCGTTTAATTGTTATTACATCTCCTATTTCCGATTTTTGATTTAAAAATTTCTGTTTGTCAGCAAGTGATTTTTCTATGAGGATTTTCATGATGTCAGATGTTGAGTCACAGTCAGTTGACATAAAGAACGCAATGTTGTTCTTTTCTTCTAGGATGTGTTGGTCTAAATCAAGAATGTTGGGAGATAGTAGGTCTAAGTCTACAGGGTCGTTTGTTTCGTTCGTTTGTAAGTTCTGTGGTGGTGTGAGTTCGGACAGATCTGGAATAGTTTGATTTTGAGTTTCGTTCATGGTTAGGTTTCTTGCAATCGACTGAGTGAGTGGGGTGCTCTGGTGTGTCGGGTAAAAATTTTGTGTGGGGAATTCATATTGACTTTCCTCTTCTGAGTAGCAAGGTAGACTACGGGATTTATCATGTCCAGAAACTGGTTTTCGGGAATTATTTGCTGGTAATTCGTTGGTGAGTTTGGTAATTTCAGTAGTTAAATTTAAGGGTTTATATAGTTTTTCTCGGGATGCTCGCTTTGATATGGGTGATTCCAAGGTGAAAGGAGAAGGAGGGTTTTGTATCCTTTTTCGTTTCAAATCCGCTTTAGCCAGTTCTTCAAGGCTCATGTCCACTAGTCGCAGATCATCTGCAATTTCCTCGTTTTCTGGGATAGGGCGATCGTGAATGAGGAATAAAATGCCGGATGCAAAATAACCGATTCGAATTTCTTGAAAGACCGTTTGCCATTGTTGGGGCGTGATGATTTCCTCGTCTCTACCTAGGCTTATCGTTACCACTTCATTTGTTTTGAGTATTGATTTTAATTTAATAAGAGTTTCGCATATAACTTGAGATCTTGCTATGTCGTTATGGTTTTTCTTGACTACAAGTCCGTACATGTGGATATTTTCGTTCTGAGTCAACAAGACTTCTCCCAACTTTGGTCTTAATTTTTCTAACTCTGTTTTATTGACTAATTTTTGTTTTTGGAAATGTTCGAGTAATTTAGTATTTAATGAAAGGTCGGCTGATAGAAAGTATCCAATGTGTACGTCGTTGTAGGGCAAACTTTTGTTGGTAAAATTTATGTTATCGTTCATCACGATTTGATCTCTAACTGTGGGTTTAGTCTTTTGTCTGGGTTCTTCTGAGGGATTCGCATTGTCTAACATTAGATTTTTGTTTGTTTGTGCCTGTGGTATTCCTGGAGCGTGTACTTCTGCGTTGCATTGAATTTGTTCGCGATTTTGTTTGCTATAATCGGACGTGTCTGTCATGATCAGTTCAGGTCCTTGGGGTAAAGCAGGCTGGAATATGTTCTGATGAGTCATTATGGCATCGTCAGTGTATTTTTGTACTCCTGGGCGGAATCGTCCTATCTGGTCTTTGTATCTTTCGCCTTTGTAACTTTCTATTTTCTCAGTGTCATCCTTATCCTGTTTTTGAAGTTTATTCCTACGATCCTTGAATTGTTTGAGTAGGGTTTCCCTGGTTTTTGCTTTGTTTGAGTCGCTGTCACTTTCACTTGATTTTTCGTCGGCTTGAGGAGCTTCTTGCTTGTGTAACTCAGTTAATAGTTTTTCTCTCAGTTGAAATCGCGTCAGTATTCCAGGATTATTTTTCCTCATCTCTTCGCTTTCTGAGTCTGGTTCTGGGTTGGATAGTTTTTGTTTCGGTTCGTATGTCCAAAGTATTTTCCGGACTCCAGGTTTCCTTCCGCGTTTCTTTGGTGGTTTCCGGTCAGAGGTTTCGCCTTCTCTTGGGTCTTCCGTGCTTGTTGCGTGTTTTCTTTTAGTCATCGTAATTTGTGCTTGGAGTTGTTTTATATCGGCGACTGGATTGCGTGATAGTGCGTCTGCGTTAGAATTTGCTTTGCCAGGTTTATACTTGATTTCGTAGTCATAGATACTCAATTGTACTTTCCATCTTGCGAGTCTAGCAGCAGGGTTTTTCAAGTTTGATAACCAAGTAAGGGCTTGATGGTCAGTAATAATAGTGAACTTTTGTCCAAAGAGGTAGGGCCGGAAGTGCTCGGTGGCAAAGACGATTGCTAGGAGTTCCTTTTCCGTGGTGTTGTAATTTAGTTCAGCTCCTTTTAGCCCTCTCGAAGCGTATGCAACTGGTAATTCTTTTCCGTCAATTATCTGGCTTAGGATTGCTCCCAAGGCGAAGTTAGATGCGTCGGTGGCCAATATGAAGGGGAGGTCAAACCTGGGATATTGAAGTAGTGGAGGGTTGCAGAGTTTGTCACGTAATGTCTCGAATGCTTCCTGCTGTGTATGTGTCCAGACGAAAGGAATATCCAGTTTGATTAATTCATTCAGAGGTTTTGCTATTTTTGCGAAGTCTTGGATAAAACGCCTGTAGTAGGAGGCTAGGCCAGTGAACTGCTTAACCTTTTTTGGAGTATTTGGGACAGGAAAGTGCTTGACAGCCTTGATCTTTTCCGGATCAGGTGCAACTCCCACATTGCTGATGATATGACCAAGGTATTTCACCGATCTTCTGAGAAATTCGCACTTGCTTGGTTTGAGTTTGAGATTGGCGTCTCTCAGGCGTGTGGCTAGTTGATTGAACCTTTTATCGTGCTGGTCTAATGTCCTTGCAAACAGGATGACGTCATCAACGTAGACCATAAGGGATTCTCCGATCAGGCCCGCCAGGACTGAATCCATCATCCTCTGGAAGGTGGCTGGAGCATTGCGTAGGCCGAACGGGAGACGGTTCCATTGGTAGAACCCAGAAGTTGCTATAAACGCGGTCTTATGTTTGTCCTTCTCTGCCATGGGTATTTGATGAAATCCTGAGCTCAGGTCAACTGTTGTAAAGTATTGGGCTCCTTGAAGTGAGTCTAAGATCTCCTGGATCGAGGGGAGAGGATAAGAACAGGCAATGCTCTTCTCATTAAGCTTTCTGTAATCGATGACCATTCTGTGCTTAGCAACGCCATCTACAGTCTTTTTTGGGACTATCCAGACGGGACTGGCATACGGTGAAGTACTTGGTTCAATTATATTTTGTTCTAGAAGCTCTTTTACTTGTTTCTTAATCTCTTCTCTGTGGACGGGAGGGTATCGGTACAATTTCGCTCTGATAGGTTGGTCATCGGTTAGATCAATGGTGTGTTCGATTATATTGGTGGCTGACAATGGTTCTCCTTCCAGGTGGAAAAGGTCCGCGTTGTATCTTATCAGTTTTTCGGCGTGGTGGTGTTCAATCTCGTCTAGGTGGTCTAGGCTTATAAGTTCGAGTAGTTTTTCTGTCCTTTCATTTCTAGTTTCGATGTTCATGATTCGTGCTGGATTCCTTTGGTGTGTGTTGAAGTTTTCTATTGGTTGGAGAGATACGGCGGGTGTTGTTATTGTGACATCATGTGATGTAGTATTGAAAGCGAAAAGATATGCCTTCCCCTTTTGCGATTCTACTATGGCTTCTCCCATGTAGATGCCTTTTGGTGTTTTGACTCGCCCTAGATATCCCACAGGTACTTTATCGTGGTTAATTGTTCTGACATAGATAAGTTTCTTAGTTCTAGCTGGGATTGTCATGGTTTCGTTTCGGTAGAAGGGGAGTACATTGTGACCAAATGACAGTGCGTTAGTTTTGTAACAAATATTTGCCTTTTCGTCGCGGAAAAATTTCGCGCCTAGTATACCATTTTCTTCAATAGGGAAATCATCGCGTACTAATTGGAATGTAATGTTAGTGTCGCAAATTTTAATTATAATTTCGCCTAATGTCTTGACCGTTGTTGTCGAGATCCCGAATAGATCATATATTTTGTTAGTTTTTGCGTATAAATTTTGATCTAAACAACCTTTCTTTAGTAGGTTTACCTGAGCACCGGTATCGACCATTATTTTAATTTTTTCAACAATAAAGTGCGGGCTAGAGACCTCTATTACCGGTGATTTGACCGTCTCGGAGTTTGCTAACATGATTTTTGCTCTTAGATTTCGTGCAGTTGAGTGTGGCTCGATTGTTGGTCCAATCGAGCCTCTAGCTCGTTTTTTTGTTCGAATTCGTTCTGCGCGATCGAGTTAATGTTAGCTTGTTGCATGTAGGGAGGATTAAGCATGGAAGGGCGTGGTCTGTTTGCGTTAATATTATTGCGAGTATTGTTCCTGTCCTGCGGATTCGTAATTTCGCGGGGTTGGAAATTCCTATTAGTAAAATTGTTAGTGTTCTGATTTTGAAAATTTCTGTTAGGGTAGCCGTTAGTGTTTTCGTATTGTCGGCCCGAAAAGTTTCTATTATGTTGATTTGAAGGGTTTCCATTTTGCCGATTTTCCTGTCGGTAGTTGTTAAAGCGTTGGGTCGTGAGTTGTTACTTTCGCGAAAATTTGAATGAAAAGGGTTCGTGTTGTTTTGCATAGACATGTTTCCAAAATTATTTCCGCGCGGGAAATCTGGTCTGGTGTTTTTGACTGGCGTGGAGGTAGTAAGTTTGTCGAGTACTTTGCGACATTCCTCAGTTGAGTGACCGCGCTTACCGTGCAGAATGCAGGTTTTTTGTTGGGTTTCATTTACTGTAAATCTTGGTTTATTTGGTCTCTGATTAGCTGACATGCTCGGCCCGAATGCTGCGATTGGATTGTAAGCAAAATCTTTTTCGACACGTGTCGCGATCGCGATGGCTGAACTGAGGTCAGTAGGGTACATGATTCGAGTTCGAACTTCGACGTCAGGTTTAAGACCTTTAATAAATTGGCTGAGGGCGGTATTGTCTACTAGTTCCTTTTGAGCAATATTATCGTTGGCTTCTAAGTGATTTTCCGCGTCTATACAGGCTTTAGCGCGGCATGCAGCTTTTTCAATTCTTGCTCCGTAGGTTAAGACCGTGTCGGTTGGCCCCATGTATTCGCGAGCAATGGTGGCTAACCAGTGGGATAGTTCAAGTCCTTCATTGAAACGAGTTAGAAACGCGGAGATTAAGGTTTCAACATCTGTGAACAAGTGTATGTTCATATAATAAAATTCGAGTGCCGGTCCTGACAATCTTGAACCGATTAGAATTATAAAGGATTGTTCTTCTCCGGGTTTGAGATTGCGTGCTACGTGTTGAACGTGTTTGCAAAATTCATCGACTGGGATATCTGATCCGTTAAATTTTGGTAGGGAATCGCGGGCGTCTCTGGCCTTTAGCGTTCCGATAGGTAAAGTGTTTCTTCGTGAATTGTCTGGTGTATTTTGATTGATAGGAAAAGGGTTTGTGCCGTCTCCGGCGGATTCATATGTGTGATCATTCATATTGAAGTTAGATGATACTTACGCTTACTGGAGTATCAAACGGCTCAGCTCTATATCGGTTATTGGCAGCCTTTTAATTCCTGTTTGACCTTGGTGTTTTCCTATCCTGTCCACAGCGCCAAATTTTGTTGCGTTCCTCGATGTTTATGTCGGGGTACGCTCCAAGGTCACGGAAATAAGGTTGGAAGGCAGTATTTGATTCACTGGATTTATTGCAAACGGCCGGTCCTGTACAAAGGTAGCGCGTCCGCGGATCGAGGGTGCCTCGATCGTGTTATTTAGTCGCCGGTGTATAAATGAGTCGTAGGTGCGTCCGGGCACCTGTGTGACTGTGTACCGTGACAATAGATTATAAGTTATAATAAAGAGTATTTATAATGTTCGTTGATTATTCGTAGACCGATGATAACTCTGGTGTCTCGGTTGACTTAGCAATCTGCCAAACTATTTGTGGGAGGTCAGACTTGCACCAGGAACTGAGCGTCCGAGGTAGTGTCGGTCGCTTATTTAAGGTGTCGAGAATAGTCCCAAAATGGGGGTTCCCTTGATTGGAAGTGGCAGGGTGACTGACCAATTTGTGCTGATCTGCAGTTGTTTGAACTTGTATCCTAAGTTTGCGCAATTGCACAATGCACAATTTGGCTAAACCGAGTGTCATTGACCGAGGTTGGCGTACCGTGCGGAATCTGTCGTTCCAGCAGATTCCGATTAGGTCGTCCGCCTTAGGTGATTGACTTATAATAATTAATAAGTTATAATATTAATTTATATAAAACTATGGGCATAACACCCAACCAAAATCCAATTTACAACTTTTCAATTTAAAAGACATTCGAAAACGAGAATTTAAACCGAAAATTGTCTTATTTTTTACTCGGGCCCGTGGGATCGTAAATTCCCAAGTACGGATGTTAATGTACCCCTGCGGGACTAAACAAAAGGTGAATCCTCCACAACCGTACGAAACACAACTGCCACCGCATGGATCTCGATTAACCATCGGCCGTCTGATACACGACTGCCATTGCCAGGATTCTACACCTAATCTTCAGAGTTGGGGAACGAAAACCGCCGCAGTCGCTTCAACAAAAAAACTGCCGAATCCGACTTACCCCGACAACCCTGGACAAAACACAAAACACAAAATTGGAGAACGAAGACTGCCGCAGCCGTTTCAGGAACTGCCGAATCCGACTTACCCCACAATTTTGACTCAAAACACGAAAGCTATACAACCGTCTGAGACACCAACTGCCATT
Organism: Telenomus remus; assembly: GCA_020615435.1. Classification (NCBI taxonomy): domain Eukaryota; kingdom Metazoa; phylum Arthropoda; class Insecta; order Hymenoptera; family Scelionidae; genus Telenomus; species Telenomus remus. The sequence goes on along the minus strand of CM036343.1, from coordinate 7,999,503 downwards.
GCAAGCTTTCGACACAGGACACGAGAATTAAACAACCGTCCGAACAAAAACTGCCGCTGTTAATTCTCGACACGGAACACGAAAATTGAACAGCCGTCCGAATACCACGACTGTAACTGTCAGTTTCAGACACAAAACACGAAATTGGAGCCTGACAACTCCAAGCTTCGACCACAAAATACACAAAAAAAACAAAAACTACGACACGCAGCTTTGCCGCGAATCAGACACTGAACTCGCTCAACATCGGGTACGCAGGTTTGTAAAAACCTGAATACTGACTACAAGCACCCCTACGGCTGGACTTTTTTTCTGAACATAAACAGGGTTGAAACACGGACGATAGATCGACCACGAAAAGTTCCTGCCAAAATGCTGGAAAAAAACAAAGCAAAAAAATGGCTTAAACGGTTGCTTTTCCAAGACACCAAACAGAAGGTCCGTTATCGAAATCGGGAAACGCTAGTCACTCCAACGCTCCTACCAAGATGGTGGTGTACGAAAAAAAATAAAAGACCTGCCAGAATGTCTTTCTGAAAAGTAAACGGGTTTAAATTTGACGTCGAGTACGCAGGTATGTCAGACCTAAATGCTGCTGTTTTGCATCTCTACGGTATCGTTGCAACATAAACCTGAAATGAAGGATTAACCTTTGATCTCGTCAGATCAATTCACGGATCTTCGGTAGTCCTACCAGGATGTTGACAACCACAACTTACAAATTCAAACTTGAATTTATCAACAACTCGGGTCCGCAAGTTCGTTAAAACTTGAACGTGGATTTCTTTACGCCCCTACGGGATTAAATTTCGAAAACGAAACCGATAAATAACTATAGTTTCTGATTTCACCAAAGCCAGGTTAATCAAACTGGCTTCTTACTTGACTCGAGTCCGCAGGCGTGTCAAACCTGAATGAAGTTGTTATCATCTCTACAGGTTTACTTTTAAAAGTCAATACGAAAACGAGAGACTTAAAGCGACGTCGGGTCCGCAAGTTTGTCAAAACTTGAATACTGATCTTCGTACCCCTACGACTAAAGAAAAACTAAGCTAATGCTTATGGTGACTCGAGTCCGCAGGCTTGTCAAACTTGAATGCAGTTGTTAGCACCTATACGGAATTTTAAATCGCCAAAGCCGTTCCAATCACGAAAGGACTTTATTGACGTCGGGTCCGCAAGTCCGTCAAAACTTAAACGTAGCTCTCTTTACGCCCCTACGGGTTAAATTTTAAAAGTACATTCAACAACGCAGGACTTATATTGACTCGGGTCCGCAAGTTTGTCAAAACTTGAATACAGATCTTCGTACCCTTACGGAAATTTTAAATTTTATACTGGACTCGACAAAAATTAAGCTATAATCAAAATTTCCAAAACAAAAAGGTGATTAAGGTTGACAATTAACTTGTGTCCAAATTTCAAATTTTTAACAAAGTCAAAAAGGTTTATTATAAAGCTTATCGTAGAAAATAAATACAAATTATAGCTACATAAGAAAATCAATGACAATTTTTTTTATCGTTGTTTTGCGATATCGATAACTTAGGAGAAGAGAAGAAAAATCATAATAAACTAAAGTCAAAGAGAAAAAGAAAAGTCAAAAGAAAAAGTCAGATACAAAATAAAGAAATCAAAACTATGGATTCTCGGATATCGCAATTAATCTAAGGCACTATTATTTGGCATTTTCGGTATTGTGGCACTCATTTCCACTCATTCAAGCTTATAACCTAGTCAGTCTTGCAGTTTCGTGGCAGTCTGTTCGGTAGCAACAGGTACGGAGTACAACTACACTCTACGAGAACGAAAACTTAATCAAAACTTAGTCACTAATGAACAAACTTAAATCTAGTCTTATCGCTATCGTCGTCTAGCGATGTTGGCGACGTGGGCCAGCGCCGAATGGGTTACGCTCTCCATGAGAGTAAGCCTTCCTATCAAAGGGACAGGTTCGAAGTGTGACTCCGCGTAGGCCATAATTGTAGCACATGACGTGGTTGAATTCCCACAAACGTGGACATTCGGCACGTCCATGACCCAAACAAAAGCAGACGAAACACCCTTCAATCTCAGGGCGTACTGAGATTCATCCTGAATGTGCTGATGGAACGATAGCGGCATATCGGGAGCGCGCGGTCGCCATCTTGGGGGCTACCAGCGGTGACGGACATTAAAGCGTGGTTCTAGCAGAACTTCTGCAGGAATTCCGTTGTGCCAGAAATAATCTCGGAATCGAGGAGGCAATTTACGCCCTTCTGGCGCCTCTCGTGGCTCTGGTGGTGGCGAAAGTTGGCCAAACACTCCCTGTCGCATACGAGGAACTTCCGGTGGGACCGGGTGATGTGCTCGCGGCCTTGGGTTGCGATCTTCTCGGTATAGTGGAAGATCTCTCACTGGAGGTGGTCGTTCTTCCGGAGCTGGACGATTACCTACCGGAGACGGTCGTACTTCCGGAACTGGAGGGCAGCATTCCAAGTTAGCAGCTTCTTCCATTGTTGCGAGATCGATAACTTCGATTACAGGCGGTACAACGGGAGCTGCAGGCGGAGCATGCGGTCGTCGTTTTAAGTGGCGCGACTTTCGTTTTGCAAATCAGGAGTGAAGTGTGAACTTCATCGTTTGGATCTTGAACGCGAAGGTAAATGGTCGCGGCGTACGCGTGTTTAGATGCATCACAAAAGCCGTGTAACTCAAACGTGAGTGAAGGATACGACAAATGAATCCAACGAGGGATTTTAATTTCACTCAAAGCGGGTAGCGCGGTGTAAAACTTGTCTCATCTTTGAACGATATCAGCAGGTAGTGGAGTACCCCAGTCGAGTTGAAGGAGCCACAGGGATTGGAGTATTATTTTTGCCTCCACAATGACTGGTGCAAGCTAGCCAAGTGGGTCAAAAATGCGAGCGACGGCTGAAAGGAGCATGCGTTTAGTAGGGTTAGAGATCACAGTTAAGTTTAATTGGAATTGAAAGGAGTCAGAGGACGGGTTCCATGAGACACCCAACAACTTGATACCTTCGTCCTCGCGGAGACTTTTCTCGACTGCTAAACCGTGATCTGCGGGGTTGACAGTATGCAAAAGATCGGGAAAATTGCTAGCCCATTTGCGCGGCACAAAACCACCGAGTGCAAGGAGTTGCACTAGCTCCTCGCGAGCCCTTTCAGCGTCTAACAAACTATGAGCACCGAACAGTGTATCGTCAACATATAACCCTTGATCTAATACGAGTTGAGCGAAGGGAAAATGATCTCCCTCATCAATACTAAGTTGTTTCAGGACGCGCAAGGCAAGAAACGGCGCGGACGCGACACCAAATGTCACTGTATTGAGTTGATATTCGCTGAGCAAATCAGCTGAACTTGAGCGCCAAAAAATGCGTTGATAATCGCGGTGTTCGGGGTGCACGACTATCTGACGATACATCTGAGCGATGTCAGCTGAATAAACGAAACGTTACTGTCGCTATTGAAGCAACACTGAACCGATGTCAGCCTGCAACTTTGGACCACTGTAAACATGGTCGTTGAGAGACGTGTTATTTGAAGCCTTGCACGAAGCGTTAAACACGACGCGAAGTTTTGTAGTTGTACTATCCTTAAAAACTCCGTGATGCGACAGGTAAACTATAGGGGAGTTTTCGTTTTAAGGGGGTGAGACCTTTGTCATGTGATTTTGAGATTCGTAGTCCTTCATGAAGGCGCGATAGTCTTGATACAGTTGCGGATCTTTCTGTAAGCGTTTTTCTAAAGAAAAAAATTGTTGTAGTGCAACGTTGCGAGTGTTGCCAATGAGCGGTGGTTCTAGTTTGAAAGGTAGTTTAACTACATATCTGCCATCCGATTGGCGTGAATGAGTGGCAACAAAATGGTTTTCACAAAGCGCGTCTTGTTGTTCACAAAGCGCGTCACAAAACGCGTGTGTTGTTTCATAGTTGTTCGGTAGGTTTTCTTGGTGAAAAACCTGTGAAAGTAAATACTCAAGTTTTGGCTCGGGCTCAGTTAGAACATTAAAAGAGAAAATGCAATTTGTAGTAGCTAAAGCGGGAGGTGATGGAGATCGAGACTCAGTCCAGCCGGAAAGAATTCAGCCAAAGACTGTGTTTTGTGCAATAGGCTGGTCAGGATTGCACTTTTTCAAACCTTCGAGAATAATCATACCGTAAAGATCAGCGCCAATTATCAACGAAATAGGGTCGGTACTGAGCGGGTTTTTGTCGGCGAGGGGCAAGCCTTTCAAGTGAGGCCACTGGGTCAAAGTTGAACTTGAATTTGGAACATAGCGAGCGAGATTTTTCATAACAATTGCTTGGGTGTGAAGAAACGGCTCGGTGGAGGTTCGCGATGAAATAGCTAACGCGGCTGCTTGCATGAAATGGCCGACAGAACGACCACCCACTCCCGAGACATCCGTTGACACCTTGACCTTTCTCGCATTGAGACCATCTACTACTGACTCGGTTACCAACGTCCACGTGGACGCCGGGTCAATGAGAGCGCGAGCCTTAACAGCGCGCCCGTTTTCAGCATGTACTGAAACAGTGGCTGTCGCGAGAATGATGTTAGACATATTAGAAGGTGCGGTTGGCTGATTTGAAATTAAATGTGTAGTTGTAGTACTTGGTAAAGTTGAATTTGAATTGACTGAATTTGCAGGAAACTGTTTTTGATTTGACTTGTTATCATTTAAAAGGGCAGGCGACTCCGCTTCGTCGCGCGACCTGTGCAGCATCATATGATGTTTACCATGACAAGTGAAACAAGTTTTTGTACTTTTGCAATTATTGAACTTGTGCGTACCGAGGCAATTAAAACTAAGAGATTTAGATTTAGTGAGTTCGTATCGTTGAGGCACTGTCAAAGCTTTCAATTGTGGACATGAAAAAGTGTTGTGATCTTCTGAACAAAACACGCATTTGCGAGCCTGACTTGTTACAGCAAATGTGTGTCTGATTTGAAAAGTGATTTTGTTTTTGCTTTTGTTTGTTTGAAATTTGATTCGATTGATATTGTTGTTTGGTTTGATTTTGATTTGAGTTTGAGTTTTAGTTGGACCCTGCGTTGTTCGAGGCAGGTGAAAACGAACTAAGCCCATTCGCTCTATTCAAAATGAATTTAATTAAATAATCATACTTTGGATATTCCTTTTTTGTTGACCACAAAAGAGACCAAGCCTTTCGCGTCGAAGAGTCCAACCTTTGAGTGATAAAGTAAACTAAAATTGAGCTCCACTGGTCAGTTGGCTCATTTTTAGCTTTTAAAGAACCTATAATTGAAGTAATCTTAGAATGTAACTCGCGAAGATCTGAGGCGGATTTTTTTGATAACGTTTGAATTAAAAACAAAGACTTTAATAATTGTTCAATTGCAATAACGGTGTTTTCAAACTTATCTGAGAGAGCTTCCCAGGCGACCTTGAAATTGTCAGCTTGTAATGTAATATGTTCAATTAAAGAAAGCGCGTAACCTGTCAAGCTAGCTCTCAGATAATGTAGTTTCTTCAAATCATCAAGACGTGCGTCGTCAATAATAAGAGATTTGAAATAGTCGCGGAAATGATCTCATAGGTCGAACTCCCCATTAAAGGGAGGAACTTTAATTACCGGTAAATTGGACGTGAAATGTGATGAGAAGTTCGCAGCTGAGAAGGAAGCGAAGTGGTCGTCGTGATGAGGCGTTGAAGTTGCAGGTTGCTTGACTTCGGTGTGTTCGTTGAGCGCTGCGAGGATCTGAAGATACGTGGTTTCACGTGTGGCATGTTGTTTGTGGGTGAAGTAGGTGTTTTTCCGGTCTTCATCATCAGCAGTAGTTTGTAGGCGGGTGTGCAGCTTGCTCAAGGCTGCCCAGTTCTTGTCAATGTAGTTCTGAATTACTTGAGCCTTGGCTGGGGTTTTGTTTTCATCTCTCAGAAACAAATCATACGATCTTGTTATGCTATCATAACAATCATTGCTCTCAACCAACAAAACAGCGAATGTTTGTTTGTTTTGGGGTGACTCGTCTTTTTCTGGCATGTTGCAAAACTCGGACAGGTCGGAAGGATCGTTGAAAAAAGGCAGAAGTGTGAAAAGAGCGGCGCAGACTATATCTTCAGTAACCGTTGAACTGACATCAATTGTTTCCATTCACTTCAAAAGTCGAAAAACAGAAGCGAAAAACACTTAAAGTTGACTTACAAGTGCGTTGGTGCACGAAGCAATGATGTGTTAGAGCGCACGGTGTCAACAATCCACTGCAAACAGTCACCTGTCACTTTGTGTTATGACAAGTGAGGTTATGTTTGCGCGCACAAAGTTCCGAAGAAACCGCGAGCGCGAGGCCTGTCCGAAAATTTACGCACCCAATTGCACTGAATTTGAATTTAAATGTTACTTGAGTCTGTTTGTATGCCTGAAAAGGCGCTTGCGAGCCGGTATACGCACGCTGTGAGTGCGAGAGAGACGCACTACAATGCACTTTGTCACGCGCGCACGATTTGCTGGCCGCCGGCTATCGCTGTGTGCGAGAGAGAGAGACAGCGAACACAAACACCAATGTACGCGTGCACACAAGCGAGTCATTGCCGAAAAGTCTTAGGGGGGCGCGGGGCTCGATGACGTCACTCGTAAGAGCCTGACGGGCGGACCTTGGTCGCGACGCCGGCCGAAACGAAGCTCCGGGCGCGCGCGGGGGGAGCGGGGCGCGGAGGGAGTAACGTCCTGTACTTTCCTCCGCTGTGCGTGGCGACCGCATAATGATCACTTTTGGAGCACAAAACACGGTGCACCTTATGTTTTTCAGCTTGCTGATGACCCGCCGTGTCGCCCTGGCTGGTACGACACTCGTGGTGGCCGAAAATGATGAACTGCGTAGCGGCGTCCCGAGGGCAAGATGGCTGCCGATTTCTGCGTGCTCGGGCTCGTTGCGAAAGATCAGTCAGATTTTTCGCCATCCATGAGGTTGAGGCAGCGGACCTGCAACAAGAGGTGGCCAACGTCCTGGCAGGATCGCCAAAATTTTTATTTTTGCGTTGGACGAGGCCTTTGCATGCTTGTTGTAGCGGGCCAGGGCGGTTTTGAAATAAAGTTGACACAAAAACACAGATTTTGTTTCACAGTCACTTTATTCCAACTTAATATCGTTTTTAAATAAGAAAAGAAACACAAATAGCGGTTGCGGTTTTACTTTGCGGGGGGGGGGGCTTCAATTCGAACTTGAATTGTCGCCTGCGGGTTAGTAACTGAGGGGGGTCGCGCAAGCCGGAAAGAATGTCCGTAAAAATAGATAAGGCGCGTTTTCTTTGGACAGGCGACACCTAATTGGTGGAAATTTTAATTAGGGCGCCTGTCCAATTACGATGGTCAATTTGGACAAAATGCAAAATTGAACACTGGCGTACGAACCAGCTTAATACCGTGATCTCGGGCAAAATTTTCAACGGTCTTATTACAGTTGTCCTTGCCATTATCAGAAAACAGGAATTTCGGACATCCAAACCTGTTAATTACCAAAGATCGAATCGCGTCGGTAACATTTTTGCCATTGGAGGCTGCTAGAGGTATCACTTCGATCCACCTTGTACAAAGATCTTAAATAACAAAAAGGTATTTGTTTCCCGAAGAACTAACGGGCAGCGGACCCATCATGTCGATAGCGATAGTGTACCACGGTTGGTCATGGATGCGACGATGCATCATACCCGTTGGACCACTTTGATCCGATTTAACGCTCTGACAAATATCACAACGACGGCTAAATTTAGCCACTTCGCGAAATACACTGGGTCAATAATACAGTCTCATTATTCTTTGACAAGTTTTCTCAACACCGTAATGAGCGGCTTGAGGAACAGAGTGATTTTCAAACATAACTCTCTCATGAAATTCCTCACTTAGAGCTGCACTCTCAAGCAACCCGACTTTAAGGAGAGACTTCCCGGAGACGCGCAACGGCCACTACAGGCCTGGCACCCTCTGTGGGTATATTGCCCCATTCAAAAAGGACTTGGACGAATTGCAACATCACGGGATATGAATCCTCCCGAACACTACATTTCCCAGCGGCATAACAGCGGGATTCAGTGCTGGGCTATTTCTTGTTCGCTCGCCGCTACTAAAGAAATCCTTGTTAGTTTCTTTTCCTCCGCTTATTAATATGCTCAAATTTAGCGGGTGATCTCGCCTGCTCTGGGGTCGCAAATGGTGTAAAAAATTTTATACGCAAAGAGAGGTTGCACGCGCAATTCTTGTCGCGTACCATTGTGTTACAATGACCAAAACATGTTGCTCTTGTTATCACAAACACACTTTCGACTCAGCGACGGTCTCATATTACGTTCATGACGCGACGCTGTTGTTGTGACAGCAATGACGTTCGATGCCCGCTCTCAAGTCAGTTCAAACAAGGGGCAAACATGCTGGCGTCAAACACGCACGTTCGATTTATTTCAAACGACATTGTCCTCGCTACAGCGAGCACAACGAGCGTTCAATCATTCGTCAGCGTAGACAGTCTTTGATTTTGATACGACACTCAGCCAGGCGTGGTCCAGGAATTGTTATCCGTGGACCGCATTGTGCGTTCGAAGTATCGATGATCATATGTCCTGCAATTCACGAGTTTTCGCGCAATTAGCTGCGTTCTTCATCAATCCACGAGTTCAGGGTAATAATTTTTCATGTTATGAATGAAATTCATATAGACTTACGATTCTCAATTGAAAGCTTTCTGCGAACAGAGACTCGTCGTGGGTTCTGCTTCTACGCAGATAGTTCGAGAACGAATCTTTAGACGACCCACTAGACACTCAAGAGTGACTGGCACGGCGATTTTCGTCATACGTTCGATTGAGAGCGACAAGCGTACAACGAGGCGCGTTTGTCATTGAAAAAATTTCCTCTGCGAAAGAAGATTCCGGAGAGTCGGTTAGTAACGTTCGAAACAAGCTTTGCAATCCCTTCTATAACACATTGGAATTCGGTTCAACAAGTTACCTTGGCGCTGCTTCAAAGAGAACACACAGAATGTGTGCTTCCTCGCTGTTGTGCTCTCAAAATATCACGTTCGATGCAGAATAACGATCGTCGTGGCACGACGATATATTGGTCATTCTGACTTTGGTAGTTTGTTCGTCATGAAATAACAGACATTTTAGTGTTGTGAATCGAGACGAAAGTTCAATCACGACAGTTGATAAGGCAGACATTTGAAAGATTCGTCGCCGGTACGAGACCATGCGAACAGCACGAAGTTATTCAGAGTCACCAAAATGAACGGTGGACGGGCTTTCACCCGCCACCGATTGGTTTTGATCTAATAAAAGCATTCCTTCCATTTCTGGTAGGAACTCTGGTTTGCATGTATTAGCTCTAGAATTACCACAGTTATCCAAGTAAATGTTGGTACGATCTAAGGAACCATAACTGATTTAATGAGCCATTCGCGGTTTCACCTTAATTCGGCATGTACTGAGACATGCATGGCTTAATCTTTGAGACAAGCATATGACTACTGGCAGGATCAACCAGGGAGCATTGATTGGCGCGGCTGACTAGAATCGGCAACGCGCGATCGCGTCTTGACGACACGACAGAGCGAGACTGATTCAAGCACAGCACGCACACGACAGTGCATTATATTTTTGTGCTACCGAATCATTGACTGATACGGTGCGCTGTCGGGCTCACACACCGGTGATTTAACCCGACGAAACACTTGGATCGAGCACCGCGAAAGGTGTTTCGAAACGACATTGAGTCAGCGTGATGCGCCAGGGTGCACACACGAAACAAAATGTTTCAATAACATTCAATTCAATACTCTAACGTTATATTGTGTATTACACAAGTTAACGTCGTGTTTCGAACGAAGTCGCGGACGACCTCGCTCTCGATTATTCTCGTACGTTCGATATTCTACACGGAAAAATTGTTGGCACGTCAGACGTCTCTGCCGAGGCGTCTGCTATACCAAATCCGAGATCTGTCGATTCCTTTTACTTGGCACGTCAGAGCTCCCAAGTTGGCACGACAGACGGACCAAAGGCGCGCATGCGCATACCGTCAATATCAAAGCGCGTTAAAGGTACCGGCATGCGGGACGTGTTTACAGGTTAAAATTGTTTAACCGTTTAGTTTTTCATTCATTTGCTGAGACTGTTGTTACAGTGACGTTGTTTCTGACATTTCCGTCGTGTTTTTTGTGTGTTTGCATCGGATTATTAAAAATTGGAGGAATTTTTAAATACCAACAACTTTGCTGACTTGTTGACGTACTTTGCAGGTAAGTTTTTTGCAAAATCAACGATTGTATTAAACGTCAACTAAAAGTTTGCCTGCATTCCCATTGTTGTTGTTATTAACTTTCTCTATCTCTGAATGTTTAACCTAACTAAATATTTATAGTTTGTGGTGGTTTTTATGTTATTTAGAGGCGGGATACACAGATCAAACGTTTTTTTTGTTGACGGCATCAGATGTGGCTAGAATTTTAGGAAATGATTGTGATTTTTTATTCGCTTTCATTGATAAATTGTATGCCGAAAAAAATCGCATGAACCAAATAATTCAGGCACAGTTAGTCGACGGTGTGAGCCCGATGGACATTTCCTTTTGTCAGTCATCTCCCTTGAACAATTCCCTTGTCCAAGCGGAAGAAGGTATATTTCCAAAAGGCTATTTATTAAAACAAAGTTGTTTTTTTATCTTTTTTCAAGTGTATTGCTTCGTTTTATTTTTTTAATGTCATTAAGGTGTTATTTTGTGGCTGAATTTTAGACGATTCTTATGGGTTCGAAAGAAATGACTTGTTTTACTTGCTGAATGCAACGCTCAAAGGAAGGGTTATTTTGTTGAAGTATAAGTTCACACGCACCTTAGACTTAGCGGTAGTCAAAGATATGCTTATTTATCATTACATCGAAAAAGACCCGGTGTATTTTAAGTGATTCATTATAGGTTTTATTTCGAATATTGTTGATCAGTTCTATACGTCCCACTATAAACTTTTATCTCGCATCCTGCTTTGACATTTATTTTTAAACAAATAAATGGCAAATTTTATTTTGTTTTTTCTAGGATACCAACGTCAGTTTACCCGATTATGGTAACTCAAATCGTGCAATTATTCCCAACTGAAGACCCCCAAGAATTATTCGTCAAACCATATCAAAACGAGCTGAAGCAATCGATTGGTGCGAGGGGCGTTCTGTACAATCACTATAAAGTTGTCAGGAACAATTTGAGATTGGCTCAGCTGATAAATGACAACGACAAAGAAGACGCCTCAACCAAAAGATCTTCTTTTGTAAACGCAGGTAAAAGATCCGAGTACTTTTAGAAAGGCTGTGGTGAATGAAACTTGTACTTATAAAAAATTTTATGCAATGTTTTTACAGAACATTACCCGAGTTTGACAGATGCCAATAGGTCACTGTACACGGTCGATGACGTGAATGCTGCTTGGGACCTGACGTACAAAAGTCGAGTGGAATTGTTGGAAACTACTAAAAAGAGGAAAGCACTCACTACAGACCAATATTTCCAAACATTTCCATGTTTGAGCTCCCCTTTCGTTCCATCTTTAGTATGTATATTATTTATTGACTTTTTATTTTCAAATTTTGATAAAATGTCAAAAATACATTTCAATTTTTATAATTGTAGCTTCAAAAAGATTTTCACACAATCATTGGAGGCTATGCTAAAGATGGTGAAGTATCGAAAGAGTTTCTGGTTGAATACAAGGCAAAATTTTCTACAGAATGGCCACTAACAGCTACGAAGCTTATGAAACGTTTAAAGGCATTGAAATCAGAAGATGTAAAAGCTTTTAAAAAGACGTATAAAACTGAAATTGAGTCAGGTTAGTTCTCATTTGAGTACTATCTATATATTCTAATTTTAATTTTGAATTTGATCTTTAAATTCTGAGTTTCAATTTTCAATTACAGTTCCACATTGGTAGTTCTGATTTAAAGTTTTCCATTTTTATTACAGCCTTAAAGTTAAAAGTTTAATATTTCAATTTGCATGTTCAATTTTTCAGTTGCTGTTTTCAAATTTCGAATTGCAGTTCAAAATTAGAAGTCATGATTTTCGGATTTCGAGTTTTTATTTTTGATTAGAGTTTCCAAGTTTGAGGTTCGACTTCTCATTTTTGATTAGAGGTTTAAAGTTAAAAGTTTAATATTTGAATTTGAATGTTAAACTTTTTCGTGTTTCATTTTCAAATTTCGAGATTCAATTTTGAATGAAAGTTTGAAGTTTGAGGTTTTGCATTTGAATTTTAAGTTTTTAATTTTGATTACATCTTTAAAGTTAAAAGTTTACTATTTAAATTTGAATGTTAAACTTTTTCATGTTTCATTTTCAAATTTCGAGATTCAATTTTGAATAAAAGTTTTAAGTTAGAAGTTATGATTGCCGAATTTCGAGTTTCTATTTCTAATTTGAGTTTTGAAGCTCGTGCTTTGACATTTGAATTTCATTCTTAAAAATTATGATATGATGTTTAGAATTTATATTTTTAATTTTTCTTTTAAAGACGTATTGATTTACTTTATTCATTCCCAGGGAATCTCGATGAAATTTTGGCATTTTTGGCACTACCTCTTTGTCTGAAAGTACCGAGAACGTTTAAAGTAGATGGGGAATCAACAACTTTGAATAAAGAAGCAATCACGAACAACTTTATTCTAGTCGTTGAGGTACACTTTTTTTTATTATTTTATTTTCTATCTTCAATATTATTAATGTTCATTTGTTTAGGACCCGCGAGATATCGAAGCAAAACGACAGGAACAAGAAAACTTGTTAAGAAACAAATACAATCTTCCAGTTCACCCGTATGTCATTTTCGCTGGGCCGATTGACAGTCTTCAGTATTACGTGTGCTTAAACGGTGAGTTATACACGTACCAATCTGCCACGAGTGCTGTGGAATGCTGTTACTTTTGTCTGACCGCTCTCAAAAGCTTTCCTCCTGCCTGTGACTTTGTGTGGTCGTTTTTCGAAAAAAAGATCCACGGATTTACGTTCAAAAATCATCCTACGCCAGTTTGTGCACTGGTTAAAGAGCTAAATAAGTTGTAACGACCTCCTGCACTACGTTTAAGTTGAACATAAGCGATCAAGCTAATCATCAAAATGGATGTTATTATATTACTTAATTATTTTATGTCTTTTTTTTTATTTTTATACGCTGAACCTTCTGTGACAAGAAAACTAGTCGATGTTATAGTAAACGAAGTCGAAAATTTTGTTGTAAAAATTTACTTGCCATCTATAGAATCAGATGTTATCAATGTTTTACAAGCGGCAAATGTAGATTTTAAGACAGTAGGCGATGTACGAGCGAGTTTTCAACGACATAAATCTATATTCGATTATATTAACACTGAAGCGAAACGTTTTGAGTTATTAAGAAAAAAAGGCTTGATTGATTTTCAAGAATTTTTAATCGGAACGCGATTTGAAGAAAAAGTTGTTAATGATAAACCAAAAATGGTGCCAGAAAACATGTACGGTGTGCATATTCCGTTAAAACAAAGCTTAAAACTTTTTTTGCAAATAACTGGAGTTTTTAAACAAATCATGGATTATACTCGGTATTTAATCGAAGAAACATATCTCATGACTAATATCATTCAAGGGGAACTGTGGTTCAAGAAATATGCTGTTAAATTTGCAAACGAATTAGTTCTACCACTTTTTATTTTTTATGATGACATAGAAGTAGGAAATCCTCTTGGGAGTCATGCCGGTCAAAGAAAGTTCGGTGCAGTTTACACATCAATCGGTACTTTGCCTCCACACATATCCTCGCGTCTTGATAGTATCATATTTACCGCGTTGTTTCATACAGCCGATAAGAAAGATAGTAATAATGATACAGTATTCCAAAAATTAATTGACGAATTAAATTTTTTGAATAAGGAAGGGATTGGGATTGATGTTGATGAAGTTTCGTATGAAGTAAAATTTCAACTTGTCCTTCTTGTAGGGGACAATGCTGGATTGAATTCCGTGATGGGATTTTCGGAAGGTTTTAAGGCTGAGTATTTTTGCAGAATATGCACACTAACTAACAAAGAAGCTGCGGTTATAACTAAAGAAGATTACACTAAACTGCGAAATTTACAAAATTATCACGATGATGTTTGCAAAAAAGATCATGGAATAAAAGAAGAGTGCATTTTTCATCAAGTTGAAGGTTATCATTTAACAGAAAATATATCGGTAGATTTGATGCACGATTATCTCGAGGGTGTGCTGAAGTATAGTATTAATTCGCTGATCGAGACTTTCATTTTTGATAAAAAGTATCTCACACTCCAACAATTGAATTCTCAAATCCAAAATTTTCATTACGGTCCGCTAGAGCAATCAAATAAACCACCAGCCATAACCGAAAGCCGCGCATCGCTAGGAAGTGAGTTGAAACTGTCAGCTATGGAAACTTTATGTCTCGTAAGATATTTTGCACTCATGATTGGAGCCTTTATTCCACGCGGTGACGAGCACTGGGCTTTGTATTCATGTCTGCGAAAAATAACCGATCTCCTTCTTTCCCCGCGCCTTATTCGCTACGACGCTCAGCTTTTGGAAAAGTATGTTACTGAATTTAGTACACTATATCTCAAATTGTATGGTTATTTGAAACCGAAATTCCATATTTTGTTACATTATGCGCGGATTTTATTATTGAATGGGCCAAGTGTGTTTTACTGGGGCATGCGATTTGAATCTTTTCATCGTACTATAAAGTTACCGGCAGTGTCTACTAGTTGCAAAAAAAATATGCTGAAAACGATTGCCACGAAACAAACTTTGAGGATGTGTCAAATGATGCATTCATTAGAATTTGAAAAACCTGTTAAGCTTGGCGCAGAAAATACTCAAAATGTTAAACAGAAAGAATATTTCAGTTCAATCCAAGAACAAGCCTCATGTAAATACTACAAGCAAATTCATATTCACGGGACCTACTACTCTATCGGAACTTACATTGTAATCGATATGCAAGATAGTGAGATAAATTTTGGCAAAATTCTTGATACAGTTCTGTTGAACGACAAAATTTACTTTTATGTAAATATTGTTGAAGAAGTTACTTTTGATGATCACTATCATGCATACATAGCTAAGATAACTAAAAAGTGTAAATTAGTTAAACACGCAGATTTGCCTGTGATATCTCCTGTATTTTCAAATTATAATAATAAGGAAAAAACTCTGTACATTTCTCCGAGATATAAGTTGTAGTTTAAGTTGCAAAAGTAGTGTATTCAGTTCTAAGTTTAATAAAATAATGATTCTGTATAAAATGAATAAAAGAACTTAATTAAAAACTATTAATGTTTCTCCTCTTTCCATTTTTATATGATTGTTTATACTTGATAAAAATGAATAGCTCATAAATAACAAAATGTATTTTCAAGAAAGGATGTTTAATTCTGCAATGTGTGACCTACATTTTTGGCCTACTGGCCTAATTCGCGTTCACATGTCTGTTCGGGCGCGAGCGCCGTGAATCGCGTTCGATTCGGCGCGCGCCTGCGCAGTACGTATCCCTCGCGCTCGCGTTCTTGCCGGCGTCCCATGACGCCATTCCGTTTTTCTGCAACGTTCGGAGCATCACTCCTTTGATTGTCGCATCGATTTTTCGAAAAAAAAGTAAGTCGCGCCGCGTGTTCTTTGTGCCCCGAGGACGACGACAGCCACCAAGCCGCCGACGCCACTACGGAGCAACCGGACAACGCGACTCGACGGTGTTTCTGCGAAGCCTAAATTTCGCAATGGCCGAGTAGACGCTACGAGGGGGATGGCCAATGGGGTTGCATCAGGGGATCTGCCGCCACCCGGGGCTTGCTGCCCCGGGTTACAAAGTAAGTCGTAATGTTCTGATGGGCACCGGCCCTGGTCTCCGCGCGGTACGCGCCGGCGTTCGACCCGCTTGTCGAACGCCGTCTCAGTTATCTCCCCTCTCTCTCTCTCTCGCTCCGACACCCATGACATGCGCAACGGCGTCTATTGTTGTCTTGCTGTGATTTGCGAGTCATGTTTTGTTTCTGCCCAGATGGCATTTTTGTTTGATATTTCATCGCACCGAAGTGCACATGAGTTAAAATCAATTCAGTTTTTGTTTACATTCCTGTTTAGTTTCAATTTAGTAGATTTGTTTAATTCAAGTGATTTGGTTTTCTTTGCTTTTTCTTTTAAGTTGCTTTCTTTTTCATTTTCATTCAACGGGCACTAGGCCCATGTATTCTTTACAGACCAGGCTCCACTAGGGAGTCCTGATGAATAAACTACACTTTTTCCCCATACGAATTGCGTGATTTTGTTCTGTCCTCCCCCGTTCATTTCCAGGTTTGTTGTGCTTCGGCCCGGGGGCAGTCCAGATCGCGCAAAGTAAATGTTTCTTTTCAGTTCATGTTCGATTACGGGACTTCGATTACGGACACAGACCATTTGTACAGTCTACCTGATCTTCTTCGAGGTATGGCTAAGGTCTGGGCCCGACCTGGAATTCATGGGCTGATTTCGTTTACGATTTTCGTGCTAGGTATAGCGATCGCGATTTTCAGTTTCGAGTAAGTGAAGAGCTCAAGGAGAGGACTCAAGGCCCTCATGAGCCAATTATAGACTACATCGCCGCTTTCCGGCATATCGCTAGGTATCTCAGTCCACAGCCCCCACTTGACCACCTACTTACCCAGCTATACCACAACCTTCGTCCCGAATACCGGAGGAGTTTTTATCGTGCGGACTTCACGTCCTATCGCGAGCTCGAGTTACTCGGTCGCGAATTCGAGGCCAACAAGAAGTCAGCTGCGAAATACACTCCCCCGCCACCAGTTGCAAACTCCGTGTTCAAAGAAGTGGCTTACAAGCCTGAGAGGTACACGCAAGCTAAACCTGCGAAGCAGACAGCCGCGGTGGCTGAACAAAACGACGCCCCTCAGAGCTCGGTGGCTGCAAGAACGGCACCAACGCCCGCACAGGGCAAGAAGCGTGGAGGGCGCGGTCGAGGTAAGGCCAAAGGTAAACAGGGGCAACAGAAGAGCCAGCCCACTGCTGGGGTTGACAGCAAACCTACGAATACGACACAACAAGGCCCTCAGGCACCGAAACAACCCGCACCAGCTGCAAAACCTGCACCTGTTCCACTGCCCGTGAGGAAACCGCGTGCTTGTTTCAACTGTGGAAGCGAGCAACATCTGCAAATGCAATGCACAGCGGAGCGCCGGAAGGATTACTGCACCAAGTGTGGTAAAAACGGGGTTGTGTACCTGACCTGCCCCAAATGCCGACCGAACCAGGGAAACTAAGTTCGCACCCTGTGGATGAGGGCGCCACAGGGAATGCGACTGTAGTTATCGAGACGCCCGCTGTAAAACAGGACACGACGGCGAATTTTCCGCCAAAAGCTTCTGCAACATCAGGTACGACGACAGCACCCTCGACGTGTGGGACTATTAAGCAAAAGGGAATCGATCAACGACCTTTTGTGGTAGCTGAGGTTAAGAATGTGCCCCTTAGAGCTCTCGTCGACACTGGTGCCACCCGGTCATATATTGGGCCTGTGGCCTGCAAGAAATTGAGTCCGAGGAAACCTCTGACGCCCGACCAACCGGCTCCGCCGATGGTTATGGCCAACGGAGAGGTACAGGAGATTCCCGGCGAACTTCGCCTACCGCTGAAAGTTTACAACTTGGAGCTTATGTTTAGGATTGCCCCAACCTTGGCATATGAGGCTATTTTGGGCATGGATGCCCTGGCCGCATACGGCGAAACATTGCAAAAGGTGATCGTCGACCATATTGAGAGGATGGGTGACCCGACGTCGCCCCAAGGAGCAGCAACAGCTGCTACATGTTGGAATCCAGCCAGTTTGGCTACTCCCATTTACGCCGACGAGCTTCCACGAAGATCTCGCGCCACCAGGTTCGAATGGCCGCTGGCCGAGGGGCAAGTTGCGGGCATCGCTGAAGTCAACGAGCAACAGCGCAAGAGAGTAGATGACCTGGTGCAGGAGATATTTGGAAAACCCGGTGAGAAGAAGAAACTTGGCCTAACGACGCGCATCAGGCACAGGATGGATGTGCAAGGCCATTCTCCGATTCGACAACGAGTTCCCCAATATTCTCCGAAGGTTCTCGAGCACATGCATGCGGAGGTTGATAAATTGCTTGCCGACAGTATCATTGAAGCGTCAAACTCCGAATGGTCGAATCCGGTTGTGATGGTTCGCAAGCCAAACGGCGAGTACAGGATGTGTATCGATTTTCGGAAAGTAAATGACATTAGTGCAAAGGATGCATACCCGATGAAAGATATGGCAGGGATTTTGAGTATGTTACGCTCCGCAAAGTTCATCTCAACTATCGATTTGAGTCAGGCGTACCACCAGGTTCCTCTTGAGGAGGAAAGTAAGCCGGTCACGGCGTTCGCGGTACCTAGGAAAGGGTTGTTCCAGTATATTCGAATGCCCTACGGCCCTAGTGGTGCTCCTGCAACGTTTCAGCGGTTGCAGGATAGTTTGATTGGAGCGGATCTCGCCCCGTATGCTTATTCGTATCTCCATGACATCATTCTCGTGAGTGAGACGTTTGAGGAGCACTTGGCACTTATGCGCCTCATTCTCGAGCGGCTCGCCGCGGCTGGGTTGACGATAAACCCTGAAAAGTGCCATTTTTGTGTTCCCGAGGTGAAATATCTAGGTTTTGTTGTGAATGAACATGGTCTCCAGGTCGACCCGGACAAGGTCGCGCCTGTCTTGAACTTTCCAGTTCCCAAAAACATCTCGCAACTTCGTAGGTTCCTTGGTATCACAAGTTGGTATCGTCGTTTTATCGAGAGTTATGCCGATGTGGCAGAACCTCTCACTCAAATGTTACGCAATGTACAGAGGTGGAAATGGGGCCCGGAACAACAAACTTCGTTTGACGAGCTGAAACATGCTCTGGCTACGGCCCCGGTTCTTATTTTCCCGAACTTTAACGAACGATTCAAGCTGCAAACCGACGCGTCAGGTTTTGGTATCGGTGCTGTGTTGACACAGACCGTCAACGGCGAGGAAAAGGTCATCGCTTTCGCCAGTCGTACCCTGAATGACGCGGAGAGAAACTGGACTGTCACTGAAAGGGAACGTCTGGCCGTGATTTGGGCCATTCGCAAGTTTCGTTGATATCTCGAAGGTTATTCTTTCACCGTTGTCACCGATCACAGCAGTTTGCAGTGGTTACGAAATTTGAAAGATACGACAGGAGGTCGGTTGACCCGGTGGGCCTTAGAGGTACAAGAGTACGATTTCGATATCGTACACCGCAAGGGAGCCTTGCACAAGGTTCCAGACGCCCTTAGCAGAATGTACGAGGACGAACAAGGTCTGTTGGCCGCTGTGGAAAATTCGTCCGATGAATGGTACCATCGCCGCGTTCAAGCTGTGAAAAAAAATCCGGCTACGTTGCCGAGTTGGAAGGTAGAAAACGGCCGTCTGTACTGTCATCGGCCAGATCCGTTGCTGGACACGATTTTAGAGGATCTCGATGCGTGGAAACTAGTTCCGCCGTCGGACATGCACCAGCAAATCATTTCTGCAGCACATGATCCGCCGGTCGCGGGTCATTTAGGAGTCGACAAGACATACGCACGAGTTTCGAGGGAGTTTTACTGGCCTGGGTGTTACAAAGACGTAGGTGATTATGTTAGGAGGTGTCCGATCTGCCAGGGTGTCAAGCCGTCGCAGAAAGGGCCCGTGGGCCTTATGGGTCGTAAGATCATTGAGTCCCCTTGGCAGGTCGTCTCGTCGGACATTATGGGTCCTCTCCCTTTGACATCTGATCATTTTCAATACATCATCGTATTCCAAGACTTATTGACAAAGTGGGTTGAGTTGAAGGCTCTTAGGCGGGCAAATGCGCAGAGTGTGTGTTCAGCGTTTCTGAGTAGAGTCGTTTATCGTTTCGGCTGTCCCCGGGTCCTGCTGACGGACAACGGGACAGAATATGTCAACAACGAAGTTGACGGCCTCTTAGACGAGTTAAATGTCCATCACCTCGCATCCCCTCCTTACCATCCTCAAAGTAATCCCACTGAACGAGTGAATCGCGTTATTAAACAAATGATTGTTAGTTATGTGGGCCAGGAGCATAAGTCCTGGAAGAACCACCTGCCCGAACTACAATACGCGATTAACTCATCCAAACATGATTCCACGAAATACAGTCCTGTCCTTTTAACCTTAGGATACGAGTATCCTCCCCTACATGGTCTTCGACAGGACCTCGGTCCACCTCCCGGTGTCGAAGACGTTACGACGGGCTCCGTGGAGCGTTGGCAGCAGAGGATGCTGCGTTTGTCGGGGTTAAGGGACACTGCCGTTCGTCACCTTGAAGAGGCTGGCGAGCGACAGGCACATTACTATAATGAAGGTCGACGAGAGGTTCAGTTTTCTGAAGGAGATAAAGTTCTCATTCGAAACCGTCAATTGTCAAGTGCAGCCTGGGGAGGGTCCTACGTTCCGCAACCTGTCGAACCGCTGCGCCCTCTTAGGGACGATCTGGTTTCGCCCCAAGGGGAGGATTCCGAGGGGTCATCGGACGTGGAGGAATCGCGAGCGTCCTCAGACGACGATGGCGATGCCATTAGTCTGGGCATCGTGAGCGACTTCACGGACGAAGACTCTGAGGCTCCTCCCAACCGTATTCGTCGGTTGCTTGCCGCTCGCGGCGCTGCTAGAGTGGTCAACGTCGCCCTCGCCGAAAGCTTCGAAAGGGCTTCTGTTTCGGCTGAAGAGGCGTCGGACCACGATAGCGAGCCTGGGGCGGGCCAGATATCGGAGGGAGAAGAGGGGACCTCCGAAGAGGAGGAAGGAGCTGTCGGGGGCGAGGGTGGCGCACCCGATGTAGTTGCGGCCGTGGAAGGGCCCCGGCACTCGAGCGATGAGCCACGGCATAAACCTGGACACCTGGACTTTGTCTTGAGCGAGGGAAGTATCCTTCGCTCACATGTGAAGCCGCGGGACGTCAGACCTGGCGGGCGTTACCAGCTGTGCACTTGGTGTACACGCTGGGGGCACTGGCGGGCTGACTGCCCGTGGCTGAACTCGAGCTTTGTGCCGTGTCGGCTGCCGTGGTGCCCGGAGGCTCATCTGCATTGGATGAAACGCTGTCCCCGTTTCCCCGATGCACCCAACCAGCCGCAGGGAGGACATCGTCTGGACTTCGAGGGGTTCGACCCCCACCGTCCGGGCCACTACTTTTTTGAACGACGTGTCCATCCCAACCGTCGCGACGAGAATCGTTTCCGTCGTCCACCCCCGGTAGTTCGAGTCATGGCGAACCGCTATCGTGGAGGTGCGCGCGGAGGCTACGATCGCCGGGGCGGCGGTGAGGAGCGTCGTCCTGCACGCCGCTGAAAGAGTTTCTTCGGCGAGGCCCTCGGGCCGACTCTGCACGTGCGAGCTATGCTCGAGTCTGTTTGTATTTCTGATTCTAATGTCTGTTCTGATTGTAATAAATAGTCCTTTCTGTACAACCTGTTTTCTGTCCTGAACCATGTTCTGATTCTTTTGTTTGTTTTAGATTTTGCTGAGGAATTGAGGAAGAGAGAGACGGGACTTACTGGCCGTTCGGACCCTTAAGGTCCCGTGGAGGGGGTGTTGTGACCTACATTTTTGGCCTACTGGCCTAATTCACGTTCACATGTCTGTTCGGGCGCGAGCGCCGTGAATCGCGTTCGATTCGGCGCGCGCCTGCGCAGTACGTATCCCTCGCGCTCGCGTTCTTGCCGACGTCCCATGACGCTATTCCGTGTTTCTGCAACGTTCGGAGTATCACTCCTTTGATTGTCGCATCGATTTTTCGAAAAAAAAAGTAAGTCGCGCCGCGTGTTCTTTGTGCCCCGAGGACGACGACAGCCACCAAGCCGCCGACGCCACTACGGAGCAACCGGACAACGCGACTCGACGGTGTTTCTGCGAAGCCTAAATTTCGCAATGGCCGAGTAGACGCTACGAGGGGGATGGCCAATGGGGTTGCATCAGGGGATCTGCCGCCACCCGGGGCTCGCTGCCCCGGGTTACAAAGTAAGTCGTAATGTTCTGATGGGCACCGGCCCTGGTCTCCGCGCGGTACGCGCCGGCGTTCGACCCGCTTGTCGAACGCCGTCTCAGTTATCTCCCCTCTCTCTCTCTCTCGCTCCGACACCCATGACAGGCGCAACGTCGTCTATTGTTGTCTTGCTCTGATTTGCGAGTCATGTTTTGTTTCTGCCCGGATGGCATTTTTGTTTGATATTTCATCGCACCGAAGTGCACATGAGTTAAAATCAATTCAGTTTTTGTTTACATTCCAGTTTAGTTTCAATTTAGTAGATTTGTTTAATTCAAGTGATTTGGTTTTCTTTGCTTTTTCTTTTAAGTTGCTTTCTTTTTCATTTTCATTCAACGGGCACTAGTCCCATGTATTCTTTACAGACCAGGCTCCACTAGCGAGTCCTGATGAATAAACTACACTTTTTCCCCATACGAATTGCGTGATTTTGTTCTGTCCTCCCCCGTTCATTTCCAGGTTTGTTGTGCTTCGGCCCGGGGGCAGTCCAGATCGCGCAAAGTAAATGTTTCTTTTCAGTTCATGTTCTTGTTAATCTCAACTTGTTTCATTTTCCGGACTCACACCGGTGAGCTTAGCTGGACTGACTCAGGACCAGAAGATCGTTTTGTTATTAAAGGGTTTGGTTGTTCCTGATAAAGACAACCTGGCGCTCAACTCCGACTGTCATTTATGTTTTGTTTTCCAGTTTTTCGACGATACGCGTACCGATCTCCCACCTTGGTCCTGGGAACCGAGACCAAGGTCGGATTTCGTGTTACAAATGTAAATAAAATTTTTTTATTGTAATTATCATTAATATTCATATTTTAATTGTTAAATAATCAATTTTATTAATTTTAAAGTTAACTAAATGATATGGGATTGAATCTTTTTTGATTTGTCCAAACGATACTTTGAATTATCGATGTGTAAATTTTTTAAAATCCGGCACGTCTGACGTGCCGGATTTGGTAGCTCTGACGGACCGATCTTGGTCGGTCAGACGTACCTAACCTATAAGACGTCTGACGCGCCGTACGCCGTACAACAGAAGTGCCAATAATTTTTCCGTGTAAGAATTCTCGCTCGGTACGGAGTGAGTCAATGCTCATGGCGTTTTCAATTGGAAGGTTCTGTTCAGGTTCCGCCTGGTTCTGTTGTTCCGAACCAAATCGGAACTGACACGGAACCTGGACGAAACCAACCTCCATTACCGTTACAATTCAAAAAAAACGTTGTGTACGGTGTTGGACAAAATTCAGTGCTCTCTCGTCGTTTTTTATCTTAAAGTGAAAGTAAAAAGAAAAAGATGCATTGCATCAGCGGAAAAGTGAACGGCGCTCTTTTCACGTTCGAGTTATCGGACGAACAACGTCTGATGTACGAAATTTTGATGGGTAAGTGAAAAATTAAAGTCTGGACATAACCTTCACAAGGTTATGTCTACAATATTTAAAAAATTCAATGTTTTGACATTTTTTATTATAACGTTTGACAATTTTTTTGTCTGAAAACTTTTATAAAATGAAAATGTATACTAATATTGGTGAATTTTTTTGCAGACGACAACCAAGGATTCATCAACTTTGTTTTGGAACAAGCAAACTCCGGTTCATTGTTCTTTCCTGGGAACACAATCTACAGTTGAACTCGATACCACGGAGACAAGTAAGATTAATTGCGTAGGATGTGAATTAACTTTTAATACTCAAAACTAATACATTACATATTTCTTTTTAGAGAGCGACTGGTTTTTGGCGTAAAAGTACCTACGATTGTCGACAACGACTCGCCGCTGATCGAGGACGACGAGTCGCTCGTTTATAGCCTCGAAACCTCGACAGAAAATGGTCTCGAAGATGATGCTGAACAATTAAATGAAATTTCTGGTATTTTATTTTATTCTCTATTAAAACATTTATAATTGTGTGTGTTTTTTTTAACCTTAAAATTGGAATAAAAGCATTTTTGACAGAATTGTATTTTAATTTTAATTTTCATTTACAGGTTTCGATGACAACACTTCAAAATATCTTCTTAACAAGTACAAGGATTATGTCAGCGAAATTGGACCCGGAAAGCGGTTCAAAAAGAAAAAGGACATGTTCGACGAAATCAGCAAAAAATTGAAAACTCATTTTCAACTGCACAAAACTGGGGAACAGTGCCAGAACAAGTTCAAGGTTCTTTTGCGCCAGTACAAAGAAGCTGTAGTACACAATCGCACTTCGGGAGCTGCAAAAAAAACTGTCCAGTATCAAGATATATGGGAACTGATTGCTGCAGAAGATGACAGCATCGTACCAAAGGTTCTTGTGTCTCAAAACAGCGTGCAAATTTTAAAAAACAACAGTGGACCTTCTACATCGAAACAAAACGGATCTTCTACATCAAATCAAAACCGACCATCAACATCAAAGCAAAGTGAACCATCGACATCAAAACAAGGATTGGTAACAGACGACGATTCTGACGACTCAAAACGATCAAAGCCCTCCAAGTCAGCAGCGGACAAATACGACAGAAAGTCTTCAGACAAAGGGAAAAAAAGGAAGGCTGAACCATCGTCATCTGAAGATTCCGATGACTGCAGGCCTTTGAAGAAAAAATTCAAAAAATCGAAAAAAGGGAAATCGAATTTAACTGTCGCCAGTGCTATATTGCAAGCTTCCAAAATACGAGCAAAGATTGAGAGAAGGAAGACAAAGGTGATGGCCAAGGGTTTAAATGTAGATTTGGAGGAACTGGATTTCAGTTCGGATTCGTCCTCCCATTAAATTGGTATCTGATGTGAGGGCGGAGTTTGATAAAAAAACTAATACTTTTTCAATTTTGATAACTATAACTTTTTAATTGTTTACTATTCTATTCTATTGTCTAATTGTTCATTACCAAAGAAATTTTATCAACCGCTGTCACAGATACCAATATTTCTTACAACAAATATTATAATACATAACACCGAATTAACGACATATTGTCTAAGTTTGATTTATTTGTATTTTCGATAAATAACTTTGAATAATTTATTTGTTTAAAATTTTTTGTTTTTTAATTTTACTCGAATCGTATTATAATAAAATCAGTGAGACTGAATTAATGTACAAAACATACTTTTGCCTCGACCAACCGTGCAAAAAGTATTCAAAATGTGATTATACTATTAAGTCTTAATATAAGAATCAGAAAATTATTATAACATTTAGTAAGACTGAACAAATGTAAAAACTAAGTTTTGTATTAAACAATCAAAAGACTGTGCAAATAGTATTTAAAATGTGATAATACTATTATAATATTAAGTCGTATTTTCAGAATCAGAAAATTATTATGAAATATAAAAAGACTTAACAAATGTACAAAACATGTATTAAAAATGTTAACTTTGTTATAAATAATAAACAAATACATCAATTCATTTAATCTTTTGTGATTTTTTTTATTTCTTGAATGTTATTTATCACCTATTTCGGATCTACTGTTATAAAATTGTTTCGAAGCGGACTTTCGTTCCAAGAAAGATATAGATCTTTCTCGCAAGTGCGTTTTTCTGATGCTAGGAGTATATAACGACGCGTTAACCTGTATTATACATGTGCGTAATAACTGCTTCAATGATTGTGCAAATTATAAATAAACAAGACAAGTAGTAAATAAATAATTTTATTAGATCAAAATATAACAACTCAAATGAAATTTTTCGACTTCAATATACTCAAAATAAATAACAGACACATTGTTGAAATGTAAAAAAACATAGTGCTACTCAGCAGGCATAGATGGCAGTAATTCCTTCAAATACATTTCACTTCTTCATCCCTCTTCTCCTACTTTCTCTTGGGGCAATTTGATGAGGTTATTCATTTTCAAGTTTGTGACCTAGCGAACGTGAGTTAAGTCGATCTCTTTGTTAGTTTGGATTCAAGGAAACATGAGTAAGAAGAGTTTATCTGATTTAGATTTTGTTAAACCAAATGAATATTTTTGTTAATAGTATATAACAATTCAGATGAGCAACAAAGAAATAAGCGCAATCTCATTCTGAATGAATTGATGGAAATTTCATACAGTGATGAGGACAATGAAATTGTTGCTTTTGACCAAACAAGAAATTTGATTGTTAACGAGTTGCTTGAAATGGATGAAGATGAGGCATTGTATTGCTTGAGTTTTTGCGAAGACGAAAAACGAAAATTAATTTACCATCTATTGGACAGCAGTGGAGAAGATGAGATACAATGTTTGGCTTGTTATGACGCTGACCGAAAAATGCAATCGCTATTATTTGACTTAGCATTTTTAGATGATGAAGACGATGCGTTGGCAGCTTTAGCAAAAGAACCTCGACCGAAAATTCTAAATTACATCCAAGATGTAGTGCATATGTATACAGATGAGCAGGTATCTTTTTTTTCATTTTATAACAATGAAATCTGAAAATTGACACCTAGCCTTTCAATATTTTTTTATAGTTTCGACAGACATTTCGTGTCCGAAGAGATGTAGCTTACAGTTTGATGGAAAGTTACGAAGCCTCAAATTTTTATCCATCAAATGATCATGGAGGACTACTTGCGCGAACAGCTGAAGACAATATTCTTTGTTTCTTATGGTTCGTGCTAGCTTTTGAAAGATTTTAAATTTTTCATTAATTCAACCCGAAATAAAAATAACTTTAACTTCATGTTTACGTTGTTTGTAGGTTTGCAGGAAATAAGTGTTGCTTTCGTGATGTTGCAGAAAGATTCGGAGTTGGAATTATTACAGCTTTCAATCAACACAAACGACTAATGAGATATTTACTGCACATTGCTCCAAATATCATAAAGTTTCCTGATGATTTACAAGAAGAAGCTGATAATTTTTTTGAAGTAAATAAGTAAAAAACTAAACATTAAAATTTTAATTAATTAAAATTTTAATAAATTGCAATTTTGGAATAATTTTAACAGAGTTTTATAGCTTTTTTGATGAATTATTCTAGGTTTCCAACTTTCCCGATGTTATAGGTTGCATAGATGGTTCTTACATCCCAATAATCACTCCAGCTCACGCTATAAAAGGTACATACTTAAATCGTCATGATCAGACGTCCATGACCCTACAAGCGATATGCGGTAGAAACCGGCGGTTTTTTGACGTGATGGCAGGACCGTCGAGTCGTATGCACGACGCTCGTGTTTACCAGTTCTCTGACGTTAGTCAACAGCATTTGTCAAGGCAGATATCACATCTTAGGAGATGGAGCTTACCCATTGAGAGAATGGTTGATCACACCATTTAGAGATCTGGGTCGTTTAACTGTAGATCAAAGGCGCTTTAACACTCGTTTAAGCATAACTCGCATATTAATAGAAAATGCATTTGCTTATTTGAAAATGAGATTTCGACAGTTATTTTATGGTTTACATTTTCATAGTCCGGTGAAAAATGCAATGTTCATTGTTTGTTGCTGTGTCTTGCATAACTTATGCATTGACGCTCAAGACGAGGACTTTGGGCCTGTTCAACCCGATGTAAATGTTGATTTGGCTGTAGTTGAAAATAACAGACAACATAGGCGATTGCGAAATAGGGGAGCATTAAAGCGTAATAGGCTCATGCGCGACATGGGTATTAGAAGATAAACTTGTTTTTAAATTCTTTTATTTAACTGACACTACGTGTCGTCACACCTTGCAATGCAAAATTGTTGTTGAAATTACTATGTAATAAGATTCTGTTTACTTCACACTTTATTACATGTTATACTTCTGTTTTGAGTTTAATTATTCTAAAATTGAAGTTATTTTGCATACTTCATATGTTATAAATATAATATAATAATAAATAAATGTATAAATTAAATTTAGGAATCATGTATCAATAAAACAGATTGAGCAACTTGATATGCAATGCACTTTGTAAGAAGATTCATAATAAATTTGTATCATTAGTCTTCTGAATGAATTTTTCCTTTATTATTATGATCGTTAGTATTATTTTTTTATTAGCTTTCTTGTTTCGTGTACAATTGACACTTAACTGCGATTTACAAACATCGTTTTAAATTTTAAGCGCCAATTTGAGGTTAGGATAATCGAAGGTTCCGTTTCAGTTCCGAGTAGGTTCGGAACAACAGAACCAGGCGGAACCTGAACAGAACCTTCCAATTGAAAACGCCATCAGTAGATGTGCGTAACTCAGTCTGATAAACTGAAGTGTGCACGAGATCTGATCGCTGCAGAGCGGCTATTACGAGATGGGTCAACTGGTCATAGACGCTAACCCGTGGCGATGCTGTGTCATGCGGAGACAGAACGAACGCGCATCTTTAACACGAGGATCTAACCAAATCCGTGCCGTTCCCGCAGCTTCAGGCGCTATCGCGTCGCGCGGGAAACAACGCAAGCGTCATGCTCGAAAATAAGCGAACTGAACACTTGGAAGATCCAAATAAATATCGCGTTAACAAATTCTACTCATTTTATGTATAACAATTTTTTTCATTTTCGCACAGCCTGCGAGTGCGTCTACTTTTCATGCGACGATGAAATGAACTTCAAAAGACTTTTCTATTGATACTGTTTTAATTTTTCATTTTTTTACTGGTAAATTTTTTGTTGTAAATTATATTTTGTTTTTTTATAATCTTCTCATTCTTCCAATCATCTGATATTTATTTTCGTTTTTTTTAATTTTCACATTATTATTATGATTATTATTATTATTATCATTATTATTATGATTATGATTATAATCATTATTGTTATTATCATTATTATTACTACTTTGTTTTTTATAATTTAATTGTTGTTTAAGTTAACGTCAATGTTTCTCGTTATATTATTGACGAAATAACTATTTGAAAATTGACAACTTACCAGTCATTTACGTTTAATTTTCAATGCATATCTTGTTTTATGAATTCTGTCTGTTTTTGTGACAGTAATAAACGGCTATTACGACTGAAACTACTAAGGTTCAAGATTGACACAGGTCCGCATTGCGTCAAAAATGTAATCGAGTGAGTTATGTTAAAGTTTGCCTCGGAATAATTTTCAATTTTTGACTAACGATCAGAAGATTACATTTCGGTCGCACTGTATTTCTAATGATTGAATAAAATCATAATACGTTCCTTCAATTCCGATTTATCGTTTTGAGGATGCTGTCTTGTCGCTTAACGACATGTACAGACTGACATAACCAAAACAAGAGATTTTAATAGCAAGGTACGCGTTTATCGCGTAGACAATGTAATCAAGCAGATAATGTTAAATCTTGTCTCCGATCGCGTCATGTGAGATTTGAAGAGTGTTTAATTCGAATTGTAGGGTACGCGTGTATTGCGCGTGAAGTGTAATCAAGAGGATTACGCTCAATTTTGTTTCGGAACATCATTCACGATTCTAGAAGTTAAACTTTTGTAACACTATGTGCAATGGTTGATGAGAATCATGGTACTTTTGTTTACGTGCGTTATACCGTTGTCAAGTATCATGTTTGAAAATAACAAAGTTTTTTCCGTACAATCTGCGAGTACGCCAAGCTTTCGTGCTACAAACGAACGAATGAATTGCAATGGTCTTTTTTGCCACAATTTTGAGGAGGTCTGCTTCTTTTTTTGCGTGACATTCTCTGTTGTGTCATCGAGAACAATAAAAATAAAAAAATTTGAAATTTACGTGTAAATTACAAATTTCCCGGATTTCTTTTTGTTTAAAGCATCGTTTGAAAATCGCAAACGAAAGCGCAATCAACAAAGGAAAATTGTGTATCAAGTAAAAGTATTCTTAATTTTTTTTTTCAAACTAAAGCTAACAATCTAATTACGACGTAAGTCGTTGAAGGTTGATGAATATCATAGCAATTTCTATGACGAGACGACAAATTATCATTATTTCGGCAATTACTCATAAGATAAAAGTTGGACTTGAAGTTTAATTTTTCTCACGCTGCATATAATGATAGAAACAAAATCACGGTGATATTTTTTACACACGGTACGTTGTTTTGTGCGTGAATTCTTCCATGAACTGCATGACTGTATGAAGCGACTCCAACAACCTAAACTAACGTTTCCAAGGGTAAGGTGTTTGTGCGTCGCGTACGAAATGTGATCGAGTGGATTACGTTCAATTGCACCATTAAATATGATTTAGAATTCAAAAACTCATTCAAGCCCGAAATTCCGTCACACTAAATACAACAGTTTTGAATAGGATGACGGTTATCTCGTTTTGACGCGGTATATCGATTTGTGATCCATCGTCACACTTGAAATAGTGATTGAAATGAAATCAAGATTCATCATGAAATAAAGATTCCAAGAGTACGTGCGAGTTGCGTAAATTATCGAATCAGGTAAACACTGACAAATTTAATGATGACATAACATTTCAAATTTGCGAAACAAGGAAAAGTTTAATTTTTGTCCTACAAAATACATAATAATGAAGTAAAATCAAATTTACTCTGCTTATAATCGAAACATTGTTTCGTAAATCTTTAATGGCCGCGAGTCGGTACACGCGGACTGTTATGACCGAAACTTAGAGATTTAAAGAACAAACTACGTGTGATTTGCGTACGAAAGTAAATGAGGTAGATGATGTTAACTATCATCAACGAATATTATTTATAAATCAAGAAAAAATAAAACAAAGATTAGTTTGTATCTAACTACGTATGACGATCAAATAGGTCACAGAGCTCAGTTTTTTTTAAAACTATTGACAGTAAGAGTATGAAACGAGCGTTATGACCGAAATTGTAGATTTCAAGAGTAAGGTACGTGTGATTGGCGTTAAAAATCTTGTAAGGTGGAAATGTTAATTCTCAATACCGATACAAGTTTCAATTTTCGTAACACTCAATATTCAATGTTGAAACAAAAATTGCAGTACTTTTGCTGCATGCGTTACATTTTTTTGAGAATTAAGAAACTAGTAATACTATGTACACAAAATGCGTTCGTCGCCTACACAATTGGATCGGATGCATAATGTGCACAAAAGATCAGAAGTTAAATTCGATCTCCAAAGTTACATTATGATTGGATTAAATACAGTGATAATGTTTGTATGCAGAAAATTTTTTTGTGTAATTGGTATGACCGCGTATTACACGGAGCAAAAAGAATAATGAATGTTCTTATAATAATGATAATAATAATAATAATAATAATAATATCTGTAAATTCTTGAGGGTACCGCGTGGGACCGCAAGAAGGAGCAACTAGCGTAGGCCTTTGTGCTCATCCCCTCATTTGTCCTAGATAATTGGTTCCAGGTCTATTTTCCTACAGAATTGTAGTATAAGCCCCGGTTCCAATTCCCTTAACTCCTTGGGTGTAAATGACCTCGAGCCTAACACTCTTTGTCTCGTTCCAGCTAATACCCAGCACTGGCCCAAGACATGATAAGGAGTTTCCTCCTCTCTTTCGCACCATCTGCAGTCTGAGCTCGTCTCCTCGTCCAGTTTGTGCAGATAGCAGCGAAGGTTACAATGGTCTAGAAGAGGGCTAGAAAATTCCTGGCCCTCTCTCTAGGCATAGTCCTGATCTTATTGTGCCATACTAGATGGCTTTTACCTAAGATCTCTCTCGTCCATCTGCAAGTATCGATGAATCTCCATTGGTTAGAATGGATTTTCATCGACCACTCGCGAATGGCATTGACGCCCTCGCCGAAGGGGACCCCTATAGACATAACTGGAGTGCCCGCAATCACGGCACCTAGTCTGGCGAGTTCGTCAGCTCTTTCATTACCCTCGTTTCCCTGATGTCCTGGGACCCAGAAGAGGGTCAGTCTAGAGTAGTTTGAAAGGGTTTTAATTTTAATTTTAACCTCTCTTACTAGCTTGGATCTAACGGTAGGTTTAGTCAATTCGTTAATAGCTGCCTGGCTGTCTAAACAGATATTAATCGCACCTACTTTGTCCCGTCTGTCGAGGAGTAGATCGATACACGCACCTATGGCGAAGACCTCGGCTTGAAACACGGTGTTATAGTCATTGAGGGTGTATGAGTGTATCTCACCCACCCCGGGGCCAAAGACACCGGCCCCG
This sequence comes from Telenomus remus, assembly GCA_020615435.1. Lineage (NCBI taxonomy): Eukaryota > Metazoa > Arthropoda > Insecta > Hymenoptera > Scelionidae > Telenomus > Telenomus remus. Next base: position 7,967,375 of record CM036343.1, on the reverse strand, counting down.
ACACCCTTCCGAGTCTTAGAGCCATCAGTGTACCACGTCTCTCCCAGTGTAGGGCCACGGCCCTCAGTCCAGTTGAGCCTGCTCAGGATTTCCACCTTAGCACAGTCTTAAACCTGAACTCAGTGTTTACCTTGTCTTGGGAAAGTTCAAATATGTCCTATTTCAAGACCCTGTCTCGGATGGTTCCATGAATAGAGGAACCTGCTTTCCACGCTCTGCTGCGTATGAGCCTGTACGCTGCCCTGGCCGCAGCCCCCATGACCTTCAGGTCAAGGGGGTTAATCCCCAGTGCAGCTCGTATTGCTGCGGTAGGCGTGCTAGTTCTGAGTTTGAAGGAGCCCCTAAGTATCACTGCCTGGACTCGGTCCAGCAGGAGTTTAGGGGCTTTCTTTTCTACTCTAGTCCATCATACAACTGACGCGTATAGTAGCTTAGGGAGAGGCAAGAATTGGTAAATCCACAGCACTTTGTCCGGGGATAGACCTCAGCTAACTCCCACAGCTGTCTTACATCTAGCAAAGATTCTGAGAACTTTGTTACATTGGTTCTCCAGATGTTTCTGCCAGGTGAGTTTCTTATCCATATACAGGCCTAGATATTTCACTCCCTCGGCATATTTGATCTGTGTGCCGTAGAACCTGGTCTCTTTCAGTTTCTTGAGTTTGTACCTCCTGGTGAAGATGACGGATTCAGTTTTGCCAGGGTTGACTCTGAGTCCTCTCTCTTGACACCAGTCGCGTACCAGTTTCAGTCCCTCTTTTAGGAGTCCCCGAAGAATTTCTTGAAACTTACCTTGAACAAGAAGAGCAATGTCATCGGCGTAACCTATAGTATCGATTCCCATACGGTTAAGCTGTTGTAGGAGGTCGTCGACCACTAGGCTCCACAGCAATGGCGAGAGTACACCGCCCTGGGGCAGCCTTCCGAGACCCTGCCAACTACTGTTTTACCCATCCACTCTGTGGCAATAGACCTGTTACTGAGGGTCCCGAGTATCCACTTCGACAGTGACATCGGTATTCCATGTTCAGTGCAGGCTGTTTCTATCGTGTAACGGAGAGTGCAGTTGAAGGCGCCCTCGATATCGATGAAGGCACCTACTGCTACATTCTTCTCCGTTATGGCTTCTTCTAGAAAAGTGACGACCTCATGAAGGGCTATATCTGTTGATTTTGTTCGGGTTAATTTTGTTCCCACAAGTATGGAAGGACTAAACAGGTCCACCGGACAGAGCCTTCATATCCGGTAAGGCTATACACGCAAGGGGGCGCCTGTTCCCCGCGGGTTGCCGTTCGACACTGTAGCCCAGTGCCTTCCACCTTCGGTACGGCCAGACTTAGGATGAAGGCGGATGTTTAAGTAAACAGTAACCCAGTGCTTCACTAGAATGCCGCGCCACTGGCCGCACTGGGGGACCGCTTCTTAGTCACATGGACAGGTACGACGCTGGCCCGACCCCGGGATGGACTCCATGTTACATCCCGCGGCAGGACCAGCGACCCCCCTGACGCCCCTTCCTCATTCATCCATCCCATACAGGCCAGATACCCGTTTTTAGGGCCGGTCACATTCATGGCAACATACCCGTCTATAGAGTCGACCTACATGCATTTCAATGGTGGTTGAGGTAAGTCTCCCCTGGGTTGAGAGTCTCCTCACAACCCCATTCACACAGTGTTCGCTTCGGCCCTAGAAGGGTAAAGTTGCGAATTAACCTAGAAGGCCAGGGGAAAAGTACCCCCGACGTTAAGCCCCCGTACCAGACTCGCCAAGGAGTCATACGTCAAGGTCTTGCGGTCCGTAAAGGGGGAAATGTTCTTATAGAATGAGAAAATTTGTAACATTTTTTAATGTTACCAGTGACATATACTCGAAAAATACCACCGAATGATACTCAACTTTATGAAAGAAAGCAACGCAGGTGATGAGAAAAAGGACTCAAAAGAACTTCAAGTGATGAAGATAAGTATTCAAGAATTAATGAAATAACATTTACATCCTGACAACTCAAAGCGCTTTTTCTGTCCAAAAATGCAAATTCAGTTTGAAGATATCAAAGTGACAGCTCTTGTGGACACCGGTAGTGAAATAACATGTATCCAAGTAAACTTCTTCTTGGAGAATGAAAAATCTTTTTCAAACTATCCGATTTTACCTGTTGTCGGTTTCACTGTATCTGGCGCGACTGGGGGGCGGCCAGTCAGGATTAAAAAACAGGTTTTTGCAACATTACATCTTGAAAGGATAAAGAAAGAGCATCCCATCATTGTCATTCCACATTTACAATCTCAGGTAATACTCGGAATTGATCTCCTGAAACCATTGGCAGGTAATGTTAATTTCAAAAGATATATACTTGAATTAACAAGAGAGACAATAACACAGGATAATTCAATCCTACAAATCTGAGGAACTGACCTATGATGAGATTGAAGATAAAATCAACGAGATGGAAATCTTGAATGAAAGAGTGATGAGAGAGCTCTCCAGATTTTTCAGATCACTTATGAGTCCAAGACAAACGACTTGGATCAACTGGGATTCCATCGTCGAGGAATGTATTGTGACGGGATTTTATTTCTCGCCCCTTTGCGAATTTCGATAAGCGAAATTTCACAACTATAAAAATTCAAAAACTCAAAATTACAATGCAACAACAATTGCCTCGGTCGAGACAGTTTAAACCAACTCAATTCAGGATCGCCACCTAAGTTTTGTGGCTGAACTTAGGAAACCTTTCTGCAACAAATCGACCCAGCAAAGCGGAAATTTTGCAACAAAAATGGATCTCGTGACTTATCGAAACATAAGCGGAATGGTCCAAACGCAACAGAGATCAGATCAAGATTCCAGAAAAATTCACAATTCTAAGTTTACAATACAAGGGTCTCAATTTCAATTATCAAATCAACAAAACAAATTCAATATCAAGTTCTCGTTTATTCAATAGTTCAATTTACTACTAAGATTCTAATTATCAAGGTCAAAAGCAAAGGTTTCAATTACGTAATTTTATTTCAAATTCAATCTCTCGTAAAAATTACTCAATTTTCTCAAGAATTTGCAAATACAAATTTCAAATGCTCTGGGTGGACTTTATTGCAATTATTACGTGAGTTGCTTCGAGAGTTTCAACAATTCAAGTTTCAAATTTTCAAAGTTCAAATTCTAAGTTTCAAGGACAAAATATCAAAATTCAAAATCGAAATTAAAATCAAGGAACATTATCGCTTGAGACAGCCAGAATTCCAAAGTCCCGTTTCTACTCGCGATCTTAGTTCAATTCAAATTAAAGTTTCAAGTTACAACAAATTTTGAAGACTTGCCAACGTGGATCCGGGATTGAGCTCAACTCCGTAGTCGTCCTCGTCGCTTCGTCTCGATTTTTCAAGCTCCTTCTCATCCACGCTCAACACCCAAGAGCGTCGCCACCCAAGAGATCGCAATTTTCAAATTCCGATTTGACGAAACCTATGTCTCCCTTCCTCTCTTCCTTTTCCTTCTCTCTTGCAGCTCTTTCTCGCTCTCTCGTACTCTCGCAATTTTCCTTGAATCTCAGCCATCAGGTTGCGTGACAGTTTCTCTATAATTTTGCGCGAAATTCGACATCTGGTCTGCGGTAACTCGGGCCTGTTTCGGCGCGCTTTTCCTCCTCACTGCATTCGCAGGTCTTGGTCGGGACATCAGGTCACCTGGCTGTCCACACGTCACGGTTCAGGGTCTATCTCACTGCGGGATGACTTTCCTCGGCGCCCAGCACACGTTTCTGCCAATTTCTCGTCTTTGGCCTGCCAGATTTCTCGCCTCGCTGAGCCGGTTCATTTCTCGTGCGGGTAGATGGTAGCCGCTGCAGCCACTCAGGTTGGTCGTGGAGGCTGCTGCGAGGTGAGCGCGGCGAGAGAGTCGTACTGGGGAAAAGCGTCCGGTCGACATCGCTGTTGGCCTACGAGATGGTCAGTAGGCTGACGACGGCTGTTTAGCTGCCTTAAATCCGCTGTTTCTCGCTGATCTCGACGTGAGCTCAATTCCCAAGGATTCACGTTGATTCTTCTAATCTACAAATTACAAATCAAAGTAGCAATTCTGGCTTTTATGCAATTTCAATAATCAACCAAACATTATGTTGAGCAAAAGCTGGCCATAAGGGCCCATTCTCACATCCATTCTCCGTCGAGAGGACAATTAATTACAGAAGTAAAGTAAAAATGAAACATCAATAGCAATTAAATCTCAATTTAAGTCGGCCTACTTCGCTCTCGTTTTTTGACTCTCTCTCACACTGGTAAAATCGTACTCACCGACAAGGACGTGAAGTTGAGCTCGGTTCCTGAAAAGAAAACTTTAGTTCCCCAAAATTCTCGTTCCCCCCTGAACTGATTCTGGCTTTTTCAAGCTTCTAGACTTCAACTTTACTTTATTACTCTCGTCCAGAATATCAGTTTACGGTGTTTCAAAATGAAACCCCGTCACAGTTTGAACGAGGTATACCACGAGACAACAGAATTTACCCCAAAGGAGCTGCACTTGGGAGACAAACCAACACGAGTTTGGGAGAAGTATTCCATGGTGCCGCCGGACGAAAGAAAATAGCTGGCAAGTGAAGAAAAACTAATGATGGCTCGCGAACGGATTCGAAAAAAAGGCGCGAAACGAGCGGAGGCTTTTAATTAAAGCCACAAATTGTTTGAATTTAAAGAAGGAGATCTTGTGTTGGTAAAAGCCAACAGAGTCTTTGATAAAGAAGAGAAAAAGATCGCGAAATTTTGAAGCGTGTACGAAGGTCCCTACAGACTCGCGAAATAAATAGGAAAAAGTACTTTTCTTCTGAAACACATTGACTCGGAAACTGAGCGCGGTGTATTTAATAGTTTAAGTTTCAAAAAGTATTTTCAGAGAAATGTATATTGTATTAATCTTCTTTGTTCACAGAGGTCCCGGTCGCCCAAAAGAAGAGAGGAGGCATCAGAGGAGAGGATGGTGCGTCAAGGGAGAGCGACAAAGATTAAGGAGCGGGAGGAGGAATTAAGATTAAGAGAAGATCGGATTAAGAGGGTCGGAGGAATGGACGCCTGGGTGGCGATGTCTGAGGAGCAGAAGGAGGAGTATCGGAGAAAATTTAGGCAGGAGAGGGAAGGATCCGTGAAAGAAAGGCTAGGCTCAAAGATAGAAGAGGAGTCAAAGAGAACGGCTGGGTCCAAAAATCGAGGATGTAAAGGAAAACAGAAGAGGGGAGGCCAGAGAGAACAGGAAGGAGTGGAGAGAAAGAGAGGAAAAAAGAGAACCAATGATAATGATGGTGGAAAAACTACAAAACTTCGTTGTCAGGTACGAGAGGGGTATGTTGATGCCGCAACAGATGCCGCAACAGATGCCAGTACCAAACAAACAGGAGCAAAGAGACCAGGAGGAATAGGAAAGGAGGTCCAACGCTTGGTTTGCCTTGGGGTTAAATCAGATCAAGTCAAGGAAGATCAGAGAGGAAAGGGATCTGGAGGCAGAGTATACGAAGATGAGGGAGGAGTACGGGTTCTGGGTGCGAGAGGAAAGGTATTACCGAACCCAGAAGAACATGCTGATGAGGACAGGACAAAAGGAAAACCCAACAATGAGGAGATTAAGGTAAAGAGCGGAACTGTTCGAGGGAGAAGTTATAAAGAAGAAGGAAAGGATTTGATACGGGATCTGTAGCAAAGTGGAGAAAAAGGTGAATTCTCAGGTATTGGACATCTACGCCAGGAAATTCCAAAGTATAAAGGAAGTCGAAGAAGAAATGCTACGGAGGGAGACGGAAAATGAAAGAAGAAGAGAACAAGAATTAAGGAGAAGATACGAGGAGGAGAAAGCAAAAAAAAGGAGAGAAAGAGAAGGGAAATGGAGACACCCGGAAATGGAAAAAGAGGCCATATCGAAATGGAAGAGACATCTGGAAAGCGAGAGGAAGAAAAGACAAGAAAAATGGGACAGAGACCAGGAAAGAGAAAGACAAAAAAGGGAAAGACATAGACGAAAGAAAGAGGCAGAAAAGAAGTAGAAAATTAGAAGGGCCAGGACATGGCAACCGGGAGACAAGCTGGAGGAGGAGAAGATGGAAAAGGTTCCAGAAAAGGAGCTGAAGCGGGACTTTTCGTGCTTCGAACTGGAGCTGTGAAGGAGAAAAGGACTACCTAGGATCCTGCAAATCGGCGTGACCTACAAGAACCCCAAAAGACTGATTACTTTTATACTCACCTTTTTTGATACTTACCTTGTCACCTACCTAGTTAACCTAATAAAAAAAGAAAAAAAAATACAAAAAGAAAAAAACTTTTAGAAACCTGAAAAAAAGACTGACTCAATCAATAAGTAAAATGTTAGTCAAAATCAAGAGATTAGTTAAGTTGATATAGTCACATGAAACTGAAACCTGTGATCATTGTGAACTATTGTTTGTTTTTATAGATTGTGAACCTACAAAACTATTAATCAATTTTGTAATCAATGTACAAATTTTTTTTTCTGAATTTGTTGATTAAAATGAAATTCAACAAAAATTCTTTTTGTTTCCTTTCATTTGGGGGGGGCAGGTGTAACGATTCACCCTGACTTTTCTTTCAAACTAACCGAACAGCTGTCAAAACAAATATCAATAGACTAGGATGCGGCATTACCGACTGATCCTAGTCAATAATCAATCTTTGTTTACCTTTTGTTTTCTAATTTTAAAACGCATTTTCAGTAATCCTGGACAAAACCAATCAGACTAAAAAGTAATTAAATTATTTTCGTCATTTCGATAGTAATCCCCGAAGTTTTGACAGCGTATTTCGTTTTTTATTTGTGTTTAAAGTCTGCCGGCCGGCAATTCGCCAGAGGGCGTTAGTGTTTTTGTCGTTCGCTGTCAACTAATATCTTTAAATACTTTTTTCATATAAAATTACTTAATTAATCATAACAAAAATTAGATAGCAATAATTAGAAAGTTCCGAAGTTAATTTTAAAACAAAAAACCAATTTTTTCATGCAAATTGCATTATTGCATGATGCAATAATTAAAAAGTGACTTCGGAAATTTCTGATTGGCTGATTGGAATCTGGTGGAAATTGAGGGTATAAAAGAAAAATGGCAGCCGGTGATTGGTTCATTGGATCAGGGAAAGGGTTAGCGATCACATCAACTGCGCAAATCAGGATTCATGCGCTTAGACCCGCAATAGGGCTATATAAGAAATCACGGGAGCCGCTGAAGTTCATTTCTCTTGTGCAAACCAGAGAGATCAGACCTCCTAAAGGGAATACGGGTGATCCCAAAAAATTTAAGTATATCGTTACGAATTGACTGGTGCTAACCTCCTCCTAGTCAACAGCTGGTGCAAACCATCTAACCTCTCTCTTTTTGTCCAACCTGTTCTTGGCGAAGGCCCCAGGTTAGTTTTTTTTTTTTTTTTCATTTTATTTTCAGTTTTTCTTTTTCATTTCGTTTCTATTGAAGGTGCAAACCTCTGTTCTCGTAGCAGCTGCCCCAGGTGCAAGTCCAGGGTTTCGCTGACGTAAAATTCCTTCTATTTTCAATTCAATTTCTCGTTTACTTTCCAAATCAAGTAAAATTAAATCTTGCTCGTGTTGGGAAGCCCACACTTTTCGTTTATCAATCTAATTGATTAATTGTCAGTTAATTAAAGTAAAAAAATAATAATAATTGATAAAAATTAATAACGAATTGAAAATTCCATAGTTTTCCTTAGTTTTGACAGCCGGGTTAAAGTACACAAATTACAGACGAATGTAAACAAACCGATTGAAATTAAATTCAAATCAAAACGAATATTAAAAGCTTTTCAAAATCAAAACAAATGAAGTTACTTCGTTTTCTTTTTCAAATTCAATCAAATTAAAGTCATCTCAATAAGAGAAAAATTATTTTCGATTTTTTGCACAAAATAAAAACTGTTTTCGTTGGTTTAAGTTAATTGCAGCTGGCCGTGAAACATAACTGAGTTAGCTCAACAACAAAAATATTTTTTTTATTATATTAAATCAATTTAAAAAGTAAACAAACTTCAACCTAATTATTTTTCATTTCATTAACAAACCCGAAACTTTACATTTTCATTCAATTCTTATTTCTTCTGCTTCTCACTATTTGCTATTTGATCTCGATGATCGAATCATTAATTTTTGTTTAATTCTTTAAGTGAGAAATAACTTTAACTGAAAAATAACCATAACATCATAGTATGGTTTTATCTCTCATCCTCTCTCTATCCAACAATACCAACGACTTTTCCAAGCATCCACTACTGGTAAAGGGTAGAAGTTCAACTTTCAAGAATCCAATACACTCTACTATTATTAATTGATATTAAAAACATTCAGTTTGGATTGATTTCCTAGTTTCGCATTAATGCTACTGCAATTAATTTTGAAATAAGAAAACATCTATTAGACGATCGCAGCGATATTTTTGCATCTTTAAGAAATCAATCCAGACAAAATGTTTTTCTTTTCCTCTGACGAATTTTAATTCACAATAAAAATAAGAGTTTCTATTCAATTTTCTAAAGTTGCACTCACTACCAGCACAGCCCCCCCCTCTAACGGGGGTTGGGTGCTGGGGGATGTCTTTGGTATGGCTGAATAGAAAAAAGTTAATAGATACACGAAATGCAATTCAAAATTATTTTTCAACATGACCTATTACTTTGTTTGAAGATTTCGCATTCTTTCTAGATCGGTTTCGTTCAGTGATAGTTACCAAAAACAACGTTAAATATCGCGTGTTTTCGCGAACAGTCATTAAAAACTACATTTGATATCAGTTGCTTTCATCGACAGTCATTGAAAACGACGTTGAGTAAAATGTGCTTTTGCAACTTTTTCAGCAGTACTTAAAACAGCTATTGAGCTTTAAAGGTAGTATAAATGGTTTAGATACATCGGCAACTTTTTATCGATTTACTTCATTTTTTGGTCAGATCATTTTTTTGTAGCGATGCTCTTCAACATGTATAGATATCTTTATAACTATTGTTTCAAAAATATGTACATAATATTCCGTAAATAATTAAGATGCCGAGTTTCAAAAGTGGTCAAGTTTAGAATCTTTACTTTTGAATACCTATTTACGGAGTCTTTGATATAACAATTTCCTTTTTCATAAGAAAACACTAAGATTCTGATAACTTTATTTAATTTGTTTTTACTAAAAAAAATTTATAACATTCAATTTTACATGTACATGTCTGGATTCTTGATCACTAGATTATTGAGTTATTAGATCAATAGATTCCTGGATCATTAACCGTTTATTATTAATGACTGGGGTGAAACTGAGAATTTCCAATATAACAGTGCTAATATTTTGAAACCTTAGAGAACAGTTTGAGTGCAGAGATTAAAAAATCTCTCACAGTTTATATATGTTGTTGTTAATAAGTTAATAGCAAAAATAAATATTTCAAAAAAAATGTCTAAATCATGTTGCATATATTCTTTATACGAATTCTGAGAATTCCCTTCAAATATTTACTACGTGCAACCCTTATAAATTTTACACTCAATTGATGCATTGATTTTTGAAACCCAAATGGGACACTCCTCTTTTTTTCAGAATATCTCAAAAGGCAATATCAAATAATTGTATATATTCGAAGAAATATGGATAAAAATGGATAAATCTCAAATAAAATATTGTACACATTTTTGCAGTGTATAATTTTTGAAAAATAAAAAATCAATGTTTCAAGAAATATTGAAAAAAGTTTTAAAACTTAAAAAAACGTTTTCAAAACGTTAGTAAAATCAATATCAAAACTGAATATTAAATATTTATAAAATTTATTTCCATCGTTAGCTTGCACTCGACCAACATTATTAAAAAATCCGTTCAGTGTGCGGTGCGCGAGTCCGTGCACACAACTGTACGGAAGAGCCAGCATTGCAAAAAGTGTAGCGCTTACAGTCTACCGATGCTGGCCACATTGGTAAGCGCACATTCCGACACTCTGAGATTATGAGCGTCGCGCGGGTTCGATTCTCGTCCGACAACTTGAGCAACGGAAGTGAAGCCGCGACTGGTTGCATTATTTTTCATTTGAACATTTTTGCAATGCAAAATATGCATAATTTTATATTCATTGTGCATATTCTATGTTTTCCTTTGTGACGTGGCGTTTTGCGGTCCACCTCCCTTTCGCCACGGAACCCAATTGACATATAACAATTCGACAATTAACTTCTGAAACCCAATTCCGGTACTCGTAACTTGGTCCAACGTTGCCTCGGATCGCCACTAAATTTTCAGGGAAAACTTAGAAGCCCCTTTCGAAGCGGAATCGTTCTAAAAAATCTTGCCAAACAATTACTTATCGAGTCAAACGGGCACCGTGAAGCGGCACTCGAACAATTTGCGCAACGGATAATCTGACTTTTTATCGTTTGGTCCAAATATTGTTCTGTTTCTTTATCGTTACTCGGGGAAAATGAAAACAAAATAACAATTTAATTGCTAATTTTGATAATTTATTTTACTCCAAATTTTTCTTCTGAACTCTACAAAACAAAATCAAAATCACTTTGATGTTTCGGTTTTTCTTTATTTTAATTCTGGCAATGTTTCAAATTTTATTCTCTTCGCTGAAACTGTTTTACTTAATCAAAATAAAATTTCCGTTATCGTATCGAACACGAGAGAAAAATATTTCTCAAAACCAAAGATGGCTCCGGAGGGCACGTCTTACTTTTGTTCAGGCTCTCAATTGACTTTACTTCTTTACGTTACAACGGTTCCTCGGGCTCCGGGACAATTGGTACCACGATCCAACAATTGCCACTTCGGAAAGACCCGTTTCGCCATTACTTGAAAAACTACTTGCAAAAACAGGCCTTGATTTCTGCCGTCCTCGGATATCGCTCGCAACTCGATCCAAGATACTTCGGCCCGGCAAAAATCGTACCAAAACGACTTAACTTTCTTTACAAAAATTCTCGAAAACCTTTACAAAACTTTTACCAACTAACAAAAAGCACCAACGTTATCGGTCGATGACGCTGGTGGGAGCGGGAGCTCGGGCTGGATCGGTTGTCGTCTCACGGTCCGTACACGTTCGTAGCCTCGCACCAACTCCGATCGACTCTTTGATTAATTAATTTTCTTCTTTCGCAATGCCGGCTACCGTTCCCCTCCACCTCGCTTTTTCCCGTTTCTCGCTTGCCGTGTGTAGCGCTCTGCTCATCGGTGACGTAGCTCGCCGTCTCCGCTTGCCTCGCCTCTCTGCAGCTTGGAGGCCGTTCTCCGTCTCGCTCGGCGTCTCGTAAACGTACATCCTTCCCTCTCATCGACGACTCGGGCTGACTCCTGGGTTACCCGTCGTACGAAGGTTGGGACCCCAAACTCGGTCCACGTCTTCCCATCTGTCAGGTCTCCCATCTCGACGGCAGACGCGAGATGGGGACGCTCCTCGGCACGCCAGACAAGATTTGGCTGCAGCTGGCGGCTGCAACCACCCGGGCTGGCGCCTTGTAGCAGCATTGATTCAGCCTGCCCGCCGAAGCGGGTGCCCGGAGGTTCGCTAGGCCCAAGAGTTGTGGGTGTGCTAACGCAGTTAGGTGGGCCGCGACTCGTTCTCGTCTCTCGTCTCTTTTCGTCTCTCCCGCTCTCATGGTATCAACAGGCCTCTCTCGGACCTCGTTCCCGTCTCTCGTTGGTCGTCCGGATCTCTGGGTAGCGAGGGGCAAGCGAGCACAGTACTAAAGTCCGGCTTACGGTCACAGTTGCCGGGCATTGCTCGTCTGTTCCAGCGGTTGGGCTGCTGGAAACACTCCAATTGTGTGCCAGCGGTTCGGCTGCTGGCATCCTGGCAAGGTTGAGCCAGGATCATCATGGTCCAGCGATGAAGCTCCCCCCTGCTCCACGCCAAACGTCAACTACCGGATCTTAATCTACAAAATTTCAAAAACCATTACTACTGTGCACAAAATTACTATTGCAAAAAAACTACATTATTTAAATTATGATACAAAAAAATAATGCAATGCAAAAACAAGGCCTGAACTAATGAGAGCGAATTCAAAAAGCGGATTATCTGCACTCATACTGTTGTCCCGGAACCTTCGTTCAGATTTTCAATCTAAAAATCGGTCCCATGACTCTCTCATTCGCACTACCGGTAACAATTTAAAGCGACGTCAGTCTCTCTCTCCCACACATGCATGAGATGGAGGCTGAAACTCACCGACAACCGATGCTCGCCAAAGCTCTCGAGACTGGCTGAAAATAATAATGATTACGCGAAACCGAGCAGGTTTCGCAAACGTTCTCGAGAGTCGATTTTTAATTATTATTTTGAGTATATATTTTCCCTCAAATTAATTTTCGGTTTCCGATTAAATCCCCCCCCCCCGAAATCTCGGTGTCGTTTAAGCTAATAATGTCCAGACAGGCCGCTACAAAGACGCCCTGTCACACCTTGATTACCATTAACTTTTTCAAACGCGTCCCCTTCTCCGTAACTTTCCGAGACTTTCTGGCTCGAGTATTCTGGGACTTTTTATCCGGAATCTCCCGGAGTCTTTCCCTCGGGCATGATTTCAGCCGTTGCCAAAAGCTCTCGCCAACACGATTCGCAGCAGGCAAGGTGGTTGCTGTCTCGCAGCACTATACATCTGTTCTCACCGAGGCAAATAGTGCATGCGATGCCTCTGCCGAAGTTGCTATGTTTTTCTGGAAATAAAGACATGTGTTATTAATACAATCAATAATTACTGAATATGATAAAAAATCAATGTAATCAATTTTACCTTCAAAAAACTGTCTGCAGTGTTCAGTTTCGGCAAGCAGCCGAACCGCGAACTTGTCCACATATCTCGTTCGACTATTGGCATTCCAGAGACGGTTCAGCGTGTTCAAGTTCACGATGTCCATGTACTTGAAATTGGCACCGACACGACTGTTAACGTTCTAAAAACGTGTCAGTTCGTTGATGGACTCCGATAGGACTGTTACATAATTGTCTTAAAAAAATTAGAATGATTTAAAAAAAATTGATTGACTTCGAAAATATTCTTTTAAAAATTTACTTACCAAATAGCTCCCAGGTAGACGTTGGTCCATCCGACATTTTCCCCTGAAACCGGTAATTGAAAGACATTCCTGCAGCGAAGAATGACCTTCTTTCACCAAAACAAGCAAGTTGCCGCAGCGTGGCCTCTCGTAAGCAATCACGTTCGATTTGTGACAAAATCTTGTCACAATCCCCACCAGCTGCTGTTTTGATGGCTCTAAACCGTGCTATCATCTGGTTAGCGGGGTGACAGGGCGGCCAGGAGAGTAAGTTCCTCACAGTGGTTAGATCATTGGCCGGGGTATTCTGAAACAACTCCGCGAGGTACTGAAAAATTGTAAAAAAACCTGAGATTGAAAATAATATTATCAAAAATTGAAAAATGATGAAAATGACACTAACCAAAGCATAGCTGTGCATCGAAATTTTGTATTCCGATGCACTCAGGAGGGATGTGATCGCCCCTCTCAATTGAGCCGTAATTGGCCCAACAATTTTTGTCGGTGCCAGCCTTGGGGAAGTCCGAAGCAGCAACTCGAACCCTTCAGTCCAGGCCTCCTCCAACTTATTATTAACTGCGACCCACGCAACTGGATAAATCTGAAAATAAAATGTTAAATAAATTTATAATTAAATTTTATATAATTAAACAATTTTTTTTGAAAAATTATGAAAAACTTACTCTGTTTTCCAAATTTGCCATAACTGTGGATACTTTCGGTATAGCACACTCCGCTGGCAGCGGAGAAGCGTCATCCAGGTAAATATCGCTGCTTTCCAAGAGGGACAGCAAAGTCAGGCAGTAGATTAGAAGACCTGACCTTTCAGAGGACATTTCGATCTCTAACCTGCCACCTTCAAAGCCCCAATGTTGGAACCATTTATTTTTCCTGGCCACATGCATCAGTTTTTCGAACGACCTGATATCTGGCATCTTGGATTCAAGTTAACAGTTGCTCATCCGACGTTGCAACGTTGAGCTGTAGTCCAGTATGGCCGCCAACTCGGAGAATATAGAATATTTAAAACAACTAAAACTCATTCAATAATTAACCAAAACATTTCATAATGGATAAAAGCATTCAATCATTAATAGAAACATTCAATAATTAATAAAAACACATTTTTTCCAATACTTACTCGAGAAGAGCTGAATCGTAAGCGTGTCGATAAGTCCTGGCTGGGCTCTTGTGTTCGACGATTGTTTTGAAACGTTGCAGAAACAATGTTACCCTTAACATATGCTCTTCTGGTATGTGGGTGTGAGCCACCAATGGCGGCAAATTCCTCAGTTCTCCATTAACCCAGTCGCCAGTACGGTTACAGCCCTTTACGCTGCATATTACCTTCTGAAATTATTATTATTATTAATTCAAACAATTTTGTTAAAAACTTTCAAAATCCCCACAAAAACACAGCTCGAAAAAATAATAAACAGCTGAAGGCTGGTCGATTTTGTTTGAAAAATTAAAAAAGATAAAACTAATGACAAAGATAACGAAAGTAATCATCATGTTGTAATAAATCCTTATCCTTATATATATAAAAATGTAACTATGTTTGTTTGTCTGTTTGTTTGTTTGTTTGTTTGTGTCGAAATGGCGCTTCAAAAAATCGATAGAAACGATTTCAAGCGCATCAGGGTGAATCTACGAACTCCTACAATTAAAATAGGCTATATAAAGAATCGATTTTTGAAATTTATTTCATCGAAAATCGCAAAAATGTACACCTCGGATCTCTTTAAATTTTCGTATCTTGCAAAAAAAATCGGTTTGAAATATTTTCTTCCAAACATGAACATGAACCTACCTTTTCATTGAACTATTCACCGGAAATTTGGCATTATTTTGATGCTGCCTTCAGTAGTGTTATGATTTTGTAAGTGAACTGCAGATTTACATTTTCAATATGCCGCTCCAAAAAAAATCACATTTAACTAAAGTTACGAAACAAGCTGCTGCTCTACGTGTTGTGCGAGCCGAGGAAGACGAGGATGTTCGACAGGTAGGTGCTCCTTCTGGTTATTGTAACATTTTCTTCTTTTTGGTAGTACAACTTTCAAAACTTTTAGAACCGTCTATCAAGGTCTCGGACACGACAACGAGTGAAACTATCGATCGCAGAAATGATGATTCCTACAAAGTCATAGTTCGTGGCGATCAAGTACCAGCTGGTGAACACCCGGGACGATACAACGCTCGCAACAGTCGATGAGGTTGCTGCTATTATTGTCGGAAGAGTTTCAGATGAACGAGATATAGTGTTGCATACACGGGATAACCATCTTCAACGAATTTTTGATTGCAATCCTTATTATGACGCTTTACAGTATCTTTTGATGTTGTGGCAGGGTCAAACTGGATATACGTTCAAGATCCCGGAGGTCAATCCGCATACTCTTGCACCAACGGCTAAAAAGGTTTCTGCAATGGATTTTTATGCATTTCGCAGTGCAGTTCGTGACCAAGATTTCGACACTCTATTGCGGTTCAGACATTTATTCATCCAATATTCGGTTGATATGTACGCCAAAGTGGAAAGTGAACGACTCCGATATATTTCGACTCAGCAAGCGAGATTACGATCGGAGGCGTACGTTCATCTAAGACATGCTGTAGTTGCTGATGCTGCTGTCAATGCGAATGACATCGGAAGAATGGTTATTTTACCTTCTACTTTTGTGAACAGTCCTCGATATTTGGCGGAGTATACTCAAGATGCTTTGGCAATCGTGCGGAAATATGGCAAGCCAGATCTCTTCATTACTTTTACATGCAATCCATCATGGGACGAAATTAAATCTGTCCTTTTTGAGGGCCAAGCTGCTATGGACAGACACGATATCATCGCCCGGGTTTTCAGACAGAAAGTCATCAAATTTCTTAAGTGTCTCACAGAAGGACGTGTTTTTGGTATTGTTTTAGCATACGTGTACTCAATAGAGTCGCAGAAACGTGGTCTCCCTTACATCCATTTATTACTCTTTCTGGAACAAAAACTTCGGCCAGCAGACATCGATTGGATTATTTCAGCAGAAATTCCAGACCCTGCAATAGATCCCAATCTTCACAGAATCGTTGTAAAACACATGATTCATGGACCATGTGGAGAAATGAATATGCGGACACCTTGCATGAAGAATGGCCGCTGTACTAAACAATATCCAAAAGATTTATACAGAAGACGCAGTCCTAAAGATGGCGGCTTTACAACAACCATCAATATCCACGGACATGAAGGTCAACAGGTCACTATCGACAACCGGTGGGTCGTGCCATATTGTCCATTTTTATCAACATTTTTTGGCGGACATATTAACATTGAGTGCTGCAATTCAGTTGAGGCGATAAAGTATATATGTAGCTATATAAACAAAGGATCCGATCAGGCCGTTTTTCAAGTTCGGCACACAGATAGGCAGATAAATCCATTAGATGAGGTTCGCACTTATCAGGCAGGACGATACATTAGTAGCAATGAAGCTGTTTGGCGACTTCTTTCTTTTCCAATACATGAACGCTTTCCTAATGTAGTTCATTTACAAGTCCACTTGGAAAACGGTCAACGTGTTTATTTCAA
This sequence comes from Telenomus remus, assembly GCA_020615435.1. NCBI lineage: Eukaryota > Metazoa > Arthropoda > Insecta > Hymenoptera > Scelionidae > Telenomus > Telenomus remus. Next base: position 7,950,756 of record CM036343.1, on the reverse strand, counting down.
CGAGGAAAATATGCAGCATCGCGTCGAACAGCCTCCAAAAACAACACTCACTGCTTTCTTTGCATTATGCCAAAATGCAGTTGAATCAGATTTTGCTCAAACTTTGTTATATGCTGAAGTTCCTACTTACTACACTTGGGATAATTCTGATAGAAGTTGGAATCCCCGGAGACGTGGTGAAGATGTTCCTAACTGGCCTGGAAGAAAACAGACTGCTGCGATTGGACGCATGTACGCCATTCATCCCAATAAGTTTGAGTGTTTCTGCTTGAGATTGTTACTCACAGTTGTAAGAGGACCACCATCATTCGCAGCTCTTCGAACAGTAGACGGCGAAGAATATCTTACGTACAGAGAGGCATTTGAGGTTCGCGGTCTTCTGGAAAACGATGATCACTGGACTCTGACAATGCAAGAGGCGGTTTTGACTCGGTATCCAAGCCATTTGAGGACATTGTTCTCCATCATTACAACCTCCTGCGAAGTTTCCAATCCTTTCGCACTTTGGAACATGTTCAAGGATCAGATGTCCATCGTCGAGAGCAAGAGCAACCAAACAGTATGGCATATGACATCATTTATGACTAAGCCATTCAGTTAATAGATGATATTGTTTATTCAATATCAGGTATTCATACATCTTCAAAAAATAATGTCTCTCCGAAACAAACTTTCTTAATACGAAATTATAAAACATACATTTACTTTCAGGCCGTCATGTAGCTGATTACGGTCTACCTGCACCGAGAATAGCTTTTTTTCATAACAATGAGGTTCGTGTACAGCTGAATTACGATGCTGACGCTCTTGCTGTCGATGTTCGAACGGCTTTGCCTACTCTTAATAACGCCCAAAGATGTTTCTATGATGCCGTAATGGAAAAAGTTGATGCTAATGATCCGGCCATATTTTTTCTCAATGCCTGCGGCGGAACAGGCAAAACTTATTTACTGAACCTTTTGCTATCCACTGTAAGGAGTCATCGCCAAATAGCTATAGCTTTAGCCTCTACTGGTAACGCTTCAACATTGTTACAAGGCGGACGAACGGCACATAGCGTTTTGAAGCTTTCATTGAATTTGCATTATCAAGAGGCACCAGTTTGTAACATCAGCAAAAATAGTGACAGGGCTGGAATGTTACGTTTGTGCAAATTGATAGTCTAAGATGAAAGATCTTCTTCTCATGAGAATGCTGTAGACGCACTAGACAGAACCTTGAGAGATCTTCGGAATGATGATCGTACAATGGGAGGTTTAGTGGTCATACTAGCTGGTGACTTTCGACAAACCCTCCCAGTTATAGCCCGTGGTACTCCTGCTGATCAACTCCACGCCAGCATCAAGAGTTCTCCATTATGGCAAGCCGTAGTCCTCCACACGCTCACAAGAAACATGAGAGTTTTTCTTCATAATGACGAAAACGCTGCCAATTTTTCGTCATTGCTTCTCCGAATCGGTGATGGATTAGAGCCTCTAGACAATGATGGAAACATTACACTCTCTCCAAATCTCTGCTGCATCGAAAATTCCACTGAAGACCTTATTGCTGCCGTGTTTCTCGACATTCAGCAGAATTACGAACAGCAGAATTGGTTATGCGAAAGGGCTATTTTAGCCCCCACGAATGATGTCGTGTCGGCATTCAATGACAAGATATTGGCCGAAATCATTGGAGACGAAAAGGTTTACACTGCTTTCACTTCTGTGGTGAACCAGGATGATGTGGTGAATTATCCTGTTGAGTTCTTAAACTCCTTGGAGTTGCCTGGCGTGCCATCGCAGATATTAAAATTGAAAGTCGGTGTTCCAGTTCTTCTACTGCGGAATTTAAACCCTCTACTTCTATGCAACGGAACACGAATCTGCATCACTCAACTTCGAGACAGGATAATTGAAGGTATTTTAAAACAATTTCAGTGGTATTGTCATGTTCAAGTAATTATTACACAACTGTTTACAATTTTTAGGTATAATAATGAATGGAGCCTATGAAGGAACGCATGTCGTTATACCTCAGATTCCAATTATTCCAACGGACCTGCCGTTCGAGTTTAAAAAGAGGCGATTCCCGGTGAGATTAACCTTTGCCATGACAATCAATAAAGCGCAGGGACAAACCAAAAAACTCTAAATATCGTATACCAAAATGCGTTAGTGTAATTATATCATGTTCGTTGTACCAAATAAACGAGGTTTTACCACGTTTACGTGTGTTTTTCCTCGCGCTTTGCGCAAAATTACCGATTTATCATTTCTTACATCCAAATTTCAAATTACTTATATCATTGCAAACAAAATGTTGCTACATTCTTCTACAGTTTATACAGTGCGGTGACGATGAGCCCCGTGCGAAGCATGGGTGCTTAGCTAGTTTATTAATAAATGTTAAATAATATAAATTTATGTTAAGCATAAATAAAAGTTAAAAAATTTGTATACTATATGACGGGCATGACACATTTGTATTCGATAAAATGTATATACGCGGGGAACATTCTGTGTAAATATAAGTTTTGAATCAAAGTTCCCCATGCGTTAGTCTAACTTTGATTGGAGGGGGGATGCAACGTTCCCTAGAATAGACATAACAAAAAATTAGTAAATAAGAAAAAAAACGAACGGTATTTTTACTAACTTTATTAAATGTTGTGTTGACTTTCGTCAACACAACAATACTTATTGAAACAAATTATGCTCCTCCCCGATGCTCCTTGTCGCCGTCCAGCTGCGCCTGGTTACCTAAAAAAGAAAACTAATAAACAAAAAACGAACAAACAATTGTACATAAACAAATTACACAAACAAACTATTCACACACACACTCACACACAAACATAGCAAACTTACCTCATAAACATGTAATCAAACACTGGCAACCAGCGAACACGACTTTATACGCGAGTGACAACAACTCAACATAACCGAAAAGTGTCAAACAGCTGTAAACCAATATGGCGACTGCGGCGCCCACATTTAAACTTGGAAATTGTATAATGAAATGTTTATTTATTGAATATGATTGTTTAAACAATCCAAATTGTTTATAAAATTGTTCATAACATTTTTGTAAGTTATTTTCAGTATTTCAAGATGTTTAAAGCTGAGATAATGGAAAAACAAATTGAACAAATTTGAAGGTTATGTCTAAAAATAGATTTTGAGGTTAGAAAATTGACTGTCCGCTAGGTGGCGTATATCTTTCTAGCAATAAGAGTGACAAAATGGCATTACTCCGCTAGGTGGCCAAGCACTGTTAAAATGAACAATGATTGGCTATTGCCAATAATGGCTATTGCCAACTTACAATGATAAAAATCGCTGTACTGATATTAAATAAAAGCTTTTATTTTTGCTCATTTGAGTTGTCATCAGCCGTCATCTTTGTTTATTATCACAGTGTGTATTATTACAAGAAGTAATCTATATTTTTGGTATTTTTATAATTGAATAAAATTACTTCTATTTTTCTATCATTGTTTATCTTTTCAGTGAGTATCATATTGTATGTCTGTTATTCACACTATGTTTGAATTTACAAAATTTCGAAGTTCTGCTAATTTTCATTCAAGAGAGGGTCATCTAAATCGAAGACTGTTAAAAATACATATTAAACTGAATTAAATTTTAGACAAATATATTCACTCAATTTTGAGAATGGCATTTTACTGATAGTGTTGTATAGGTCTCTTTTATTTATTATTAAAAGTCAAATTAAACCTTTTATATTCGTATATTTTACGAGGATACAGCGCGTGAACAAAACTTGGAATAGCTAAGATACTTTTGAGTGTAATATTTGTAAGTGTTGATATTCGCGGTGTCGCGGCGCGGCGGAGAATCTGGCTAAGTCCCGTCGGCGGGACTGATTAGAAGTAATGAGCTCGGAGCTCTTAATTAATTGTCGTAAAGATTGATTCTGACGCCCATCGGGAGCGTCCGGCCGGTCGCCAGCGGCGATCGCCCCTCCAGATTTTGCCAAAACCGCTGAATCGTGCCCTTGACTAAGCACACGGGCAGCGCGGTTTCAGCAAAATCGCGTACAAAACTGGAAAATTTCCCATGCTTGATCATCAAAATGATGCTCGAGCTGTCTAAATGATATTTGATAATTATTGAATTACAAAAACTGAATAGTGGCTCGGATGTCCCAGACATCCGGCCAAAAACTGATATTTTAATTCGAGACCTTTTATTTAATAGTTATAATGTTAATAAACATTAAGTTAAAACATTAAATAAGGTAAAAGTTGTGCTGCGGCACAACAATAGTTCAATGATCGTATAAGACATTTTGAATCACGTTTCATTTTATTTGTAAGTTAACTTCGTTTTACTCTTATCGAGTATTAAATAATGTTACTAAATATAACATAATGGTAAAATAATGTTACTGACATAATCAGTTTTTAGTTTTTCAACATCTTAGAATGTATCCATTTCATTCTCCGCTGAATACTGAAGTCTTCGAAGGAAAATTCTAGAACAATAAATGAAAACATACTTAGTTCAATTCAATAGAAAAGGATAAAGTCTTGAAATAACAATAAATCCTTAATTAAAAAGTTTTCCGTCGCACAGGTTTTTAAAACAGTAACCAAAAAGTTTGAATGAATGGAACTAAATAAATGAAACTTTATATCAGGCTCAAAGTGATTTGATTTTACAGATCACAATTAGTTTTACAAAAAAAATAACAGTGTATCAAAATATTAAAACAATCTTTCTCGAATCTCTTCATTCTCCAGATGCGGGGTGAAAAAGTATCTGGGACGCTTTGTGTCTGGCGGCGATTTTTCTTTTTTCTACTCAGGTGCTGTTTTGTTTTTGACTGACAACCCTCTTTTATATCCTATCCTACTAATATAATAATACTGAGAATATGTTTGTTTGTTTGTTTCTTTGTTTGTTTGTTTGTTTGTTTGTTTGTTTGTTTGTTTGTTTGTCTGAGCATCACGCCTCAACGAAGCGTTCGGAAATGATTTCAAAGCATCAGGGTGATTCTTTGGACTCTCAGAATTATAGTAGGCTACATTAGAAATCGATTTCTTAATTTTTTTTCAGAGAAAATTTCAAAAACATTTTCTTAGTTTTTTGAAAATCTTCAAATTTTTCATGAACACAATACATAAGCCATTATAAATAGAGTTCGAAAACGTAATGTTACGTTTCATATTCTGTAAAATGACTATCCTCCCTTCCTTATTAATAAACAAACGTAAGTATGAGAATAATTTTGAAATATTTTCTTGGGTTCGCAATTCGATCGTTATTTTGTTTTTGATTCAGTATGACTTTTCATTCAGTCGTGTTTATATCGTGTCCGCCAGTGACTTTATAAGTGACATCGAAATGCCGACGAAACGTAAAACACATTTGCAAAAAATAACTATTGATACAGCTAACATAGAGCTGCGCAAGCTACAGAGGCTGAGGAACAGCTTTGCCTCATCTGAATGGAGACCAAAGATCCTTCTACGATGCGGTACTACAAAAAATTGACAACAACGATCCTGCAATTTTTTTTCTGAATGCCTGTGGAGAAACAGGAAAAACATATTTATTGAATCTCCTGCTGTCAACTATCGGGAGTCGTCGTCACGTGGCTTTAGCTTTGGCTTCAACTGGTAACGCTTCCACGTTGTTACAAGGAGGACGAACTGCTCACAATGTGCTCAAGTTGCCACTGAATTTGCACCATCAGGAGACCCCATTATGTAACATCAGCAAAAATAGTCAAAGGGCCGAGGTGCTGCGGTTGTGCAAACTATTGGTGTGGGATGAATGTTCTTCTTCGCATAAGCATGCAGTAGAGGCACTCGAGTGAACCTTGAGAGATATACGGAGTGACAATCGGATAATGGGAGGATTAGTTGTTATATTAGCTGGTGATTTTCGACAAACCCTCCCGGTCATCACCCGTGGAACTCCAGCTGATTAGCTTCATGCCAGTATCAAAAGTTTAATCTTATGGCAAAGTGTCATAGTCCATTCGCTGAGTATTAACATGAGGGTATATCTTCACAATGATGAGAACGCTGCCAATTTTTCTGCATTACTTTTGACAGTCGGCAATGGTACGCTACCAACAGATGCTAATGGAAATGTTACTCTTTCTCTTGAACTATGCACTATTGCCAATTCTACTGATAAACTGATTGCTGCAGTTTTTTCCAACATCCAGCGAAATCACTTACACATGGATTGGTTATGTGAAAGAGCTATTTTAGCGTTAACAAACGATGTTGTCACTGATTTGAATGACAAAATATTGGCTACAATTCCCGGGGAACATAAAATTGACACCTGTTTCAATTCCGTAGTAAATCAAGATGAAGTGGTAAACCATCCGGTTGAGTTCTTGAACTCGCTTGAATTGTCTGGAGTTCCGCCACACATACTGAAATTAAAAGTCGGAGTTCCTGTTATGCTGCTGCGAAATTTAAATCCTCCTGTTTTATGCAATGGAGCTCGAATCCGCATCACTCAACTTCGGCATAGGATTATAAAAGGTAGGAAGCTATAGATTGTCACAAAACTTTTACATTTTATACCAAATGTATTGACATACTATTTAATTTGTATGATTTGAAGGCACTATAAGGACTGGATCGAATCAAGGTGCGAACGTCATGATCCCTCAGATACCAGTGATCCCCACAGATCTTCCATTTGAATTCAAAAGACGACAATTTCCCGTGAGATTGGCATTTGCAATGACCATCAATTAAGCTCAAGGTCAAACGCTCCATGTTGCTGGTGTACAGCTTGAAAAACTATGTTTTTCTCACGGACAATTTTATGTTGCATGTTCGAGCGTCTCCGACCCACGGAATTTACACATTTACGCTCCAGAGAGTAAAACATCAAATATTATATACCAGAATGCGTTAGTTCAATAAGGTTTTCCAGAATGCGTTAGTTCAATAAGGTATTGTAGTTTCACGATGTATCAATAAATGCCATGATTTTACCACGGTTACGTGGGTGTCTTCTCGCGCACAATGCAAAATGGATTCATTAATTATTTTGTATAACCTTTTTCGTCCTTACAATTTGTTTATCCAAACAATTCGGAAAAAAAACCTTAACTAACTCATATAGTGCAGCGAAGCTGACGCCCGAGATAAGCGAGGGTGCTCAGCTAGTTATATCATGTTCGTTGTACCAAATAAACGAGGTTTTACCACGTTTACGTGTGTTTTTCCTCGCGCTTTGCGCAAAATTACCGATTTATCATTTCTTACATCCAAATTTCAAATTACTTTGTGACGTGACAACTTGCGCAAGGTCACGAGACTCTTCGCCAATCGTTATAGTTCTCGATTTCGATATCGGCAGCTACACGAACTTTAAGAAAATAGAAAGATTTTACTCAAAAGGTCTAGGATCGCCAGGTGGCCTCGACATCCAAACTCCACGTAGCAAGATTCACCAAGCCTCTTGCACTACGGGCGTGTCTTTCCACCAAACCAAAAACTAAACTCAAAAACTCAAAACTCAAAAAAACTCAAAAACTCAAAACCACGCAGAAAGGATCATCCAGTCACTTTCACTGCGCTTGCATTACTTTCTATTCATTCCCAAAATTTATAGCAAGATGTTAATGGCGTTATCGAAACTCAATGGAAAACTACCGGTTGGAGCGGAAAACTAAAAACTGAACTTAATCGGTCCTGAACGGAGTTCTGACAATCAAAAGACAGGCAAGGATCCCACTGAACGCTAAAGGGACTAAATCAGAACACAAAACTTAAAGCGGATTTACGGTTTATTGACCCTTCACACAAAAATAAATTACTCAAAAACACAAAATGACTCGTACAAAATTGATCAGATTTTATTACAGTCAGCAAAACAGGTCAACAGTCGCAAATGCTATAATCTGAGAGGTTTGCGATAATTCGGTAGTCAAAAATTCAAAATCTCCACAAAGTCTACAATTTCAATAAAACAAAACTCAAAACATTACATTAATTAAGTGTCAAAGCGATAAACTAAAACTAAACCTTTGCTAGGACTCAAACACGAGTCAACGACCCAGCAAGTAGCATCTCAAACGAAAAATTACTGAACTTTACTGAATTTACTTCACAAAAAAAAACATTTATACTCCAAAAACAAAAAGGAACAAACTCACAGAATCTAAATGCAGTAAACTAAAAACTAGGCCCTGGATCTTGGATCGGCCAACGCAGGTTCGCACAGTAGTTCGGTAGACGGGAAAACGGTCCGGCCTCGGGAGGTCCCTCGAGCAAAGTCGAATACGTCCGCACAGGTTGCTGGTCGAATTCAGAGAGAGATTCAGTTCTCCTCGTTGCGAAATTGCGATACCGGTAGCTCATATCAAATTCAGCGCGCGCACCCCTTCTTCCTCTTTCCGCTTTCGCACCAACGAAGTCAAGCCCATGCTGTGGCGCCAACTTCAAATTCTTGTTGTGTGGTAGTTGTCGGTTTCGGTGGTAGATCTCCCATCAAACTGTTCTCGCTGATGTCCCAATCGTTTACCCTTGGCTTCGAAGACTCTATCCTGGACAGTACTGACTCCTTCGTTATGGCCCCTATGCAATCATTCGTACGTCTATGACCATAGGTTATAGGCTCGTTGTAGGTTTTGAAACAAGGATGGCTGGCCACGAGACAGGCCACTCGGGAACACTTCTAAGCTCGTCGTAGGCACACGTTTTACTCTCATCAAGTAGGCAGAGATCGGCCAATCCGGGGAAGTCATCCCTTGACTTGGAGAACGAGTCCTTTTTAATAAACTTTCGGTACAGCTCGATAGCAACAGCAGCAGCTTCGCGAAAACCGGTAGCAGCGCTATGGAACAGGAACACAACATCATGGATTCTGGCGATAACGAGACTGATGTAGCTTTCTCTTAATCTCTCGCTCTCGAAGGTGTTCGGAGAGGAGACTTGGGTCAACTTCATTGAGCAATCACAGTCCGAGGCGCCCGGGGTTTGCACGCTTATCTCCTGCTGGTCTGGAGATGATCCTAGGTCAGGAACTGATGACTGTTGTTCCGGCGGTCGATGTCCCACGATGAGTGCGACACCTGGCTAGCCGACCTTCGGATCCCTTTACAAGCTACAAACAAAATTAACATAAGAGAACTGCACAAAAAAAATAAGTTAAGCGCACTCACTCAACATACTGAAACTACAAACTAATTCTACTAAATATCAAAAACAAAACCAAAATCTACTAATCAAAAATTGCACACATACCAATCCACACAAACTAAAATAAACAAACTATGATACTACTTATGCTGGTCGTCAGGGAATCCTCGAGGCCAGACTAACCCCTACTTCTCTTTCGGAGTCGCGGATATTACTTGAAAGGCCTTTGTTGAACGTGATCCAAGAAACCACGTTACAACTTATATCATTGCAAACAAAATGTTGCTACATTCTTCTACAGTTTATACAGTGCGGCGACGATGAGCCCCGTGCGAAGCACGGGTGCTCAGCTAGTGTTATATAAAAATTAAATTTAATAACTATAGCAAAGCACAAATAATGAAGAATAATCAATTTCGTTCCGAATTGATTCAGTGTAAATTTAATTTAAATTCAAACTTGTAGTCCTAGTTAGTTCTTCAATCACTTGTAAAAATTTGGTTAATGTTTTTATGAATCAAAAAATGTTTAAAATTCGGTAAATAGTTGAAATAATTTAGTGAAAAAACATTTTTTCAGGTAGTCTGTCAATTCTCCTTAGCTTGATTTGTTTTAAACTGTTACTAAACTCTCAAAGACCATTCAAAAGATTTAAGGGGGTACGACACTTTGAATAACAAAGATTTTATGTCAAATTGAAAGTTCAATATTATGAACAATACTTTTCCAAAACAAATGAAACTTTTTTGATTCATAAATACAATCATTAAACTTCAATTTAACAAATGAACGAAGTAGTAAAAATTATAACAAAGTATATTTATTTAACAAGTGGGTTAAGCTCCTCGCGCAGGCTGGCCGCTTACTTTCCGGGGACATGAAACAACGAAAATGGATTTAAATTCAAGGAGGTTGATCTTAAATTCATTGTCTACGATGAAGCGTAGCCATTTTTCATTTTGTTTATTCGTTTTGAAAATACAGCCACTCAAAGAACGAAAATCGATTTTATGGAGAAATTTTTAACAATAAATAGCCGTTATTTTGAGAAAAATGAACCAATCAAAAAACAGCTACGCTACATCGTAGACAATGTATTTAAGATCAACCTCCTTGAATTTAAATCCATTTTCGTTGTTTCATGTCCCCGGAAAGTGAGCGGCCAGCCTGCGCGAGGAGCTTAACCCATTTGTTGAATAAATATACATTGTTATAATTTTTACTACTTCGTTCATTTTTTAAATTGAAGTTTAATGATTGTATTTATGAATCAAAAAAGTTTCATTTGTTTTGGAAAAGTATAGTTCATAATATTGAACTTTCAATTTGACGTAAAATCTTTGTTATTCAATGTGTCGTACTCCCTTAACAGCAGAAACAAAATGTACTTGCATGAATGGAATTTGATAAATTAACTGGAGATAATTGAAAAATACAAAAATATGGCAATAGCACATTTTATTTCAATTGATACAAATTTGATACGTTTGATTCAAATGATGCATGCTTTGTTATTCACAAAGTGGAAATGGACAAGCTGTAAAAATTCATACCTTTGATTATTTTTCTCATATCAACAATAGTATTATATTGTTACCTCTTTTTGTTTCTTTTTCATCTTTTTAACTCTGTCAGCATTTTTATATCTGCCAGCATATTATGTAATAGCATTTGCCAAAATTTTTGGCATATGACATTTTTTCTCAGAAAAATTTAGACAAATTTTTTGTCAACGATTAAGTTTAACAAAAAAAAGGTCAACTTTTCTTTTAGCGGATTCCTTTATTATCGCATTCCGAATTTTTTTTCTGTGAGAAAAAAAAAGGAAAACATTTCTTGAAACGTTTTAGTCGGTGCCAAAAAAATATAAAAGAAAATGCAATCTTTTTTCTTAGAAAAAAGGGATTCTTTTTCTTAGAAAAGTGGTCACGGAAATACCCAGCGGCCAAAAAGTGTACAAGCACGTATTTTGGAACTTAATTTCCAAAAACTTCAAAACAATTGTTGATATCTCGTTAGATCATCTTTTAAAAATTTCTTTGTACGTGCTATTTTAAGATGAGAAAGAACAAGACAAACAAAAACTCGTCGTTCCTTCATTTGAAAACAAACAATCTTGTCGTGGCACAAATCTTTGTCACACAAAACATATCGTTGCATGAAAAGGATTCAAGGTCGTAAAACAATATGTCATTAACTTCAGTTGATATAGCGAACCACTGCGTTTATATTAAATGGCTAATTTTTTGATACTATAATTAAGCCCGCCAATTGATCGAAGAGCCTCATCTTAAAAGCGCAAACACAAGCCTGATTTATTTACGACTGAAAGTCACCGAGAGTCTGGCAGAGTTGCCCTGGGTGGCCCAATGCGGCGACTCGGTAATCATCTCCGATGCTGAATCAGTCAAGGTGACGTCGGTGGAAAAAGCAAACAAATGCTCTGAGGTGTTCGAGCAATTGACGACTGGGGAACCGACTGCTCCAGAGTCCAGCTTCTCGTTATATGTCATGTTATTTACCAGAATTTTGCGATGGGTACCAAAGATATACCAACCGGACAAAGATTTGTCCTGGATTGGTCCTGGATGAATTTCAAATAACACCGAGACAGTTCAAGGTTAAATGTGACAGCAGTATGTGTAGAAGAACTTGTAATTAGAGAAATAAAAGAGCGGTTCAATTTTTCAGCATATATTTTATTGCCCGAGGGAAAGACTCCGGGAGATTCCGGATAAAAAGTTCCGGAAATACCCGGAGTTGTGCAACGTAAGTGCCGAAAAGTCCCGGAATACTCGTGCCGGCAAGTCTCGGAAAGTTACGGAGAAGAAGACGCGTTTGAAGCAGTTAATGGTAATCAAGGAAAACATAAAAGATGCACATTAAATTTAAAGTATGCATATTTCGCATTGCAAAGATGTTTAAATACAAAAAATGCAACCAGTCGCGGCTTCACTTACGTTGCTCGAGTTGTCGAGCGAGAATCGAACCCGCGCGACGCTCATAATCTCAAGGTGTTGGACTGTGCGCTTACCAATGTGGCCAGCATCGGTAGACTGTAAGCGCTACACTTTTTGCAATGCTGGCTCTTCCGTACAGTTGTGTGCACGGACTCGCGCATCGCACATTGGACGATTTTCCCTTCTACTTCTTACGGATTCAAATTGAGATTTATGCACTTTGTGGCTATATCTTTTCGTAATTTAGTACCTCGGAGAGTTTCCGGATCAGCTGCACCACATTTAACGGAAAATTTTCTCATTAAGTTTTAAACCTGCAGATATCGAATAGGTCTTGATAGAGAACTTGACTACCTAAATAGGAAGTCGTTGTCGTCTTGAATACCTACGTGTTTCCGCATTTCGATCAGCAGTTCTATAGCTTTTTCTATTTCCAAAGTTAATACGATTGGAGCAGAGCGTCCTAATTTTCCTCGAACACGGAAGTACTTGTAAACTGTCAATGCCTTTTGAGCTTCTGGAGTAAGTTGATTAAATGACGTCTCTAGTTCTTTTTTTTGCTGGTAACTTAGCGAAAACTCGTTCGCAGAACTAAAAAATTTTGATTCCTTCAGTCTCTCCAGCCCGGCGTCGGTTGAAAATTTGAACATGACTTGCTAGTTCAACTCAAGTATCAAACGTGTAAGCGTTTTTTAATATTCTGTAAAACTCGGAAACCATTGCCAGCAAAAATGTATAAAGTCGTTTAACATTATCTACGAATAGTAACTTCATTACCTTATTCCTTTGGCGAACAACTGTTATCAAATGCAAAAAATCCTAGACCATTTTCTTTTCTTCTTGTTTTTCTTCTTTGATATATTCATTTTCCAAATGAGCTCCTACTTTTTTGATTGAAGTTTTAGCATTGAGCGCCACTGTTGGAGCACCATAGCATTGCTTCTTCGGATCAAATCTCGCAACTTCTTCCGTGGCTTTGACAAAATCGTCGTAGAATCGAGGGTCAAACATTGAAGCAAGATCTGAAACGGCTGCTTCGCCGTTTGTCGTCTTCTGTTTGTTCCTAATTGCTACCAGAATGCGTCCTAATAATCGCAAGTCGGATCTTATATGCTTGTCATCTTGTTGACGTGTGTATTTATCGCACTCTTTGTTAGCATAAATTATTGCTATCTTGTCGAACTTTATAGCCATAACGACTTCATCTTCTCAAAGACCAGAAAAGACTTTGGAACGCAATTTATTTGATGCTTTGCTATGAATTTGTGATTTCATCATTCTTCCAAGAATGAGGTGTGAACGTCCTTGAGAAGACTTCTTTGAACATTTTTTTACATGCTTGCGCAAATTGCAAGCCGAATATGTTCTGTTACAATGAATACAGAAGGTATAATCCTTCGACACTCGCTTCAATTTTTCATTCGGCTTTCTTGCATGGATGATGAATCCTTTGTTGTACTGAGGATCACGATTGAACTCCGCATCACCATCTGTTCTGATCTCGTCTTTCTCAAAATCTTTCTTCGCTCCTTTTTATTTTCTTTGCAATCTTTTTTAATGTAAGTAAGTTGTTTTACTTTCGGTTCATCAGAGTGCTTGTTTTCCAAATGTCGCGGCAGTCTGGACTGTAATGTTTCGCAGTATATACAAAAATGTTTTTTCGTATGCGTAGCTTTTCCTGTGGAACACTGTACAATTAAATCTTCATCATTCAACCTTTGGACACCTTCTGGCAAAGGGGCGCTCGTTTTTCTTTGTTCTAGTTGTTTATTAACTGTAGGTGTTTCTTCGTGACTTTCTTCATCGGTTGCATTTTCATTTGGTGATGGATTGTATTCTGGATCATCGTCTGATGCTTTTGACTCTTCTTCGCTGTCGTCTAAATCTTCTTCTATAATTGAGCTTGCGGCAATGGGTTGCAATAGAGCCGCAACCTCATTGTTCGTAGGAGAATCAATGAGGGAATCAATGCTATCCATGTTTGATCATTTCTGAGATCCAATAAGAACTCTTGAACATTCTGAAAAAAAATACATGTATAAGACTATGAATATAATAATATCATTTAGCAAATTTGTATTAACTACGCATTATGATATAAATTTCGACTACAGAAAAATTAAATAACTTAAGTGCTATGTACGATTAAATTTTAACAAACAAATAGCTATTATCTAAATTATGAATAAACGAGTAGCTACAAACAAATTAACGTTTACCAAAAGTAGCTTAAAATGAATCATCCTTAGCTAATAAGAAAAAATTTAAATTTATAGTCCGTATTTTTATTTAAAAGTGTGATAAAATTTTATGTATCGAAAAATAATTACAGGATTTAAGCCAGAAAACAAATTTTTTTCGACTGTACTTCGTTTATGGTCTCCTATTAAGTTGTTTTGTAAACTTTGAGAAACAAAGATCTCTGGTTCGCATTCAGTACAAAAAACACAACAGTGCAAAATGAATGAACATCAGTGCAAAAAGTCGAAAGCTGGAACATGTTTGGATCAATTGACGGAGTACACCGTAGTAGTGGCCAACACCGGTAATTTTCAAGCTATGGAAGCATTTAAACCTACTCATGCAACTAAAAATCCATCATTATTATTGGCCATCAATGTTAAGTCAGAAAAAATATTCTCATTTGATCGACAAAGCTGTTCAATATGCTAAAAAAGTCGAAAGAAAAACTTTTGACGAGCAATTAGACGCAGCGTTAGACATGACCTGTGTACTGTTTGGAAAAGAAATTTTAAAGATCGTTCGGGGAGTGCGTCGACAGAAGTTAACGCAAGACTTACGTTTAATAAAACAGCTCGCACAGAAAAGGCAAAAAAGTTGATTGCATGAAGAAGCCGGAATTAGCACGGAGAAAATTCTCATTGAATTTGCTTACACGTGGGAAGAAATTTATCAATCAGCGGCCTGTGCTCAAGTCGGTGTTACCGCAATCTCGCTATTTATTGGTAGAATTTCAGATTGGTACATCGCAAACACAAATGAAAAACCATACGAAGAACCAAAAGATCCTAGCGTTATTTCAGTGACGAAAATTTGTTATTAAAACAATTGCGATAAAATCCGAGCATTGAAGTCTGGTAAAAAAATTCTTACTATTTTTGAAATCCTTTAATTTTTGTTTATAACTTTTCTCTTCATCACTTGACGATTCGGATTCAGAAACAGTTTCGGTTACTTTCCTGAGGTCACCGATAATCGTATCCCCAACGAGAGTTTCAGAATTAGATAGAATTGTAATGAATGCACCAATTTTCGCCTTCAAATAAAAGTCGAATTCAAATTCAATCACGGTCAGATACTTGATTCTCGCCTAACATAGTGCGGGGACGCTAAGCGTAAGTTAGGCATGCTTAGCCTCTCAGCTGAGATGCTCCGCACACGCATAGACACACACACTAGTGTGCCGCTCACAGTCGACGTTCCAAATGCACGCGCACATTTCTATGCGCTCGCCGCGTATTTCTATGTTCAAACAATTATTATTGACAAATCATTATTAAAATACATTCCAGGAGCATATTTTATCCACCATATTCAATGTTCTAATATTCCAAGAGCATATTTTATTCACTATATGTTCCAATAATATATTTTACAACAAACAATGTTTCTTTCACACAATATTTATGGTTCAACAATATAATTAATGTACTTAAATTATATATATACAAAATGTAACAATGCATGAAGAATGTAACCAAATTATTCCGTACGTGCTTATTGCAAAATTGCGTCTAGCCAAAATGAGTCACAAGGTATGAGCGATAAAGGAGCTTCTCATAAATCCGCCGACCGAACATGTACCGACGCATCTAGCTCTATTTTTTCTACGATCGTAAATCTCAAAACCGCAAGCTATCTACTGGGGTCGAGGCAGGAAGTCCCTTGTACCTATTGCAGCGTTCGACAATTAAAATTCAAAGATGTGACATCAGCTCCGCGAACTGCAAGCTCGATGCATCGAGATAGGATAAGATGATCGAATGGACTTCCTAGAAAATTGCGTGATCGCCTACGTGACCGTACGTGACTTCTGACCGAAAATCGCCTATATAAAGGATACGGTAGCACCACCGAGTCAGTCAGTAGAAATCAAGAAGCCACCAAATAATGTTCAGTAACAACAAATAGTACAAAATTGTGTGAAAGCTTTGTATAAGTGCACCATACTGACTCATATCGGAAAAGACTTATTAATGTTAACATTATCAAAGCAACGGAAATTATAAGAATAAAATTCAAGTATATCAAACCCAGCAGTTTGGACCCACTCACTGATCCCGCCCTTACAAATTGGCGCAGTCGGTAGGACCGGGAAATTTCGAAAATTTTTGGATTTTTTCCAAAAAAGGAAATTTCGAAGTTGGAATCTCCAGCCATCTACGGAAAGATTTCCCAACGTACCTAACTCCAAGGAACGGATCACCACAATAAGTGAGTTTCTACAATCACTGCATGTCGTCATTAAATGACTTGATAGACTTGAATGACATCGTCATAACTGAACTTGAATCACCAAAAGAAGAATCATCAAACGAAATCATAACTGAACAAAATTTCTGCATAAAACAAATAAAACCTCTATATTACAACAACTACGGAGAATATATGGTGTGTGAGTCTTGTGCTACAACACAAGACCAATTATTGCAACACATCTACAACTGGCACGCATACTTAAGAAACAACCTAAGACCAGACTCAATTTTTTGCAAAAACTGCCTCACCGAACTCGTAACAATCGAACAAGCAACCCTGTGCACTATATGCGAAAAAATCATATTTCACGAGCCTTTGAATGAGCATTTGTCGTCACTAAATGAGAACTACATCGTACACAGCTGCACGTTCTTAACACAACCCTGGGAAACGCAACCATTCTTCCCTTCTCTACTAAAGTTTCTTACAAATCAACAAAATTCTACAACTGAACTCACGAGCGCATGGACGAAGAGTCTAACCCTTTAGGCAGATTGGGATTGCCTATTCCATCTTACTTAGACATAGAAGAAATACAAACAAGGATTGAAGTGAGCTTTAGATTATATACGGAGAATTACGTGTGTCTAAAACAAATCGAAACCACATACAGCGATCCATTGAATCACTGTTTGCTGTGTGAAGAGTGTGCTTTAATTCATCTAGGATTACGTCTACGTCAAATCACAAATTGGCATACTCTTACGAGAGACTTTCTAGAAGGCTACCCAGTGTTGTGCATATTCTGTAGGAAAATTCTATTTGAGAGGAAAGTAGCTACCGAATGTCGTGAGTGTTTTGAAATTGCTTTGAAAGAAACTGTTAAAGGACATTTTCTACCTACTCTTGAAATATACCACACACACAGCCATAGCTTCGTATCATTCACTGTCGAGAAAACTAAACCAAACTTGCTACAAGGCTCAAATATAATATCTCTCGGATGCCACCCAGAGTATCCGACGTCGTCGTCCAACAATACGAAACCGGATTCCCAAGTTTAGAACAGGATTATTTACAGAGAATTTTGGCCACACTACGATCAGAAGAATATTTGTGCATAATACAACGTTGGGTAATATTTTACTCTACAACCGACAACATACGTTTGTGCCGAGACTGTGCAGAAGGAGTTCCATCACGCAACCTACTCTCAATCAAAAACTACCACGTCTACGTGCGAAGACCCAGCCTACACAAATACGGTTGCTATAATTGCGGCGTCCACCTATCTGAATTACGGCCTATAGCAGATTGTAGAGGTTGTCTAGAGAACGTGATTGAAAAATTAGAAAAAGGAAGACCTTTATATACAATAAAACGAGGCCGAACAACAACAACAATTTTTCAGGCTCTTGCACACAGAAGTTCATCCCCAGAAACAACAACATAAAAAAAAAAGATTTGCACATGCTTTGCATAAAGCAAACGGACATTGTGTCATATTATCGCATAGAAAGTCTTAATAACTACTGTTACTACTGTTATCACAAAAAGAAATCTACCATAGACCCAGAAGGAAGGTTTAATCTAGCAAGCTACGGTCACATCGTGGCTGGAATTGAAAAAGCAAGTGGAATTTTTCTATGTTGTCAGTGCGATAGAGTGTTATATGAAGTGCAATTAGCAAAATATTGTGCAAAGTGTAAATTTTTCAGTGCCCTATACATAGACCAAACTTCAATTAAATCTCAGTCAGCGGAAAATTCCTGAATATTTATGAGTGGTTGATTGTTGAGAAGTGGAGGAAAAACACTAACAGAGGAGCAAAGACAATTTTTGATTTTACCAGGACTTCCGAATCCTACAAGAAGGAGTCGATCAAGTGAACCCCCCAAAAGAAAAAGGGAATTTTTGCCGGAGACAATAATTCACGAGTGGAAATCAGAAAGTGAGATCAAGGTAGAATTTTTTGATTGTGAAGACAACATGCCGAACCAAGAAGAGCAACAAGAACAAAACCAAAATGCAGCGCAACGCTTTTACCGACCGCGACTACCCGACGTCTTAAATATGATTCCAGTTTTTTCCGGAGATCCTGCTGACTCTACATTATACGAATTCATATCTGCCTGCAAAGACGCGATAAAAATACTGCCACCGGAAGCTATACCAAGCTTGACTCAAGTCGTAAAGACAAAATTAAAAGGAGGAGCACTACAATTAGTAAGATGCCAAAATGCCGAGACGATGGATGATCTCTTCAAGTTGTTGCATGACATCTACTTTTCGCCACAATCTTCAATGGAACTGTCTGGTGAATTATCCCGTCTGAAACAAAACAAAAATGAATCAGTTGCGTCATATTTTAGCCGAGCTTGTGCATTACAAAATCAATTGCTGGAAAAACTAAAGGAAGAGTTAAACATCGATAATGATTTACCTGCGGAAAGAGAACAAGAAATAGAACGTGCATGTGGAAAATATTTTACTTTAGGACTAAGGAAGGAGATTTTTCAACTCATGAGAGAGCATGACACTTTGAACGAAGCGGGACCACAAGCCATAGAAATTGAACATAATTTAAAAAGCCGAGCTGATATTGCCCCACGAAGTGAAACTGTGACATGCTTATATTGCGGAAAAGGTGATCACAAGCTTGACAACTGCACTCTACTAATAGCCAGAAATTCTGAAATGACCTGTCAACTATGTCAAGGTAAAAACCATACAGCAAGCCAATGCAGAAACCACTATTTTTGTCAAATATGCAACCAGAAAGGACACACCGCTCCAAATTGCAGATCTCGCGGACAATCTTCTTCATGGAATCAAAGTATATGCCAAATTTGCAAGAAAATTGGCCATATTGCCCGAAACTGTCGTTACGCTAACGTAAGACTAACACAAATACAACCAACATATACGATGGGCCCAAGCCGACCCGAACGACGCATTCAAGACCGTCGCCCCCACAATGCACGAATCGTAGCAACCACGCCAAGATGTGTCAAATGCAATAGAGCTGGACACAACGAATCCGAATGTCGAGCAGTACAGTGCTATCGATGTGACAATTATGGACATATCTCAAGTGAGTGTCGTAACCCGCATGCGTATGACAGAAACCCAGAAAACAGAAGAAATGGGAACCCAACCGGAAGACGAAATTATACAAACCGATACTGCACCTTCTGCAATCGAAACGGGCATTTGATTGCCGACTGTCTCGTAAAATTAACCTGTGAAGCTATTGAAAGAAGAAACACGGGAAACGGGGTATCCGTCTCTCCGTCACACGGAGAGACGAGCATGCAAAACACCGGAATGTAAGACTAGTTTTAAATACGTCATCTCCAAAAATTGAAATTCCAGGCAAAGAAATGATTCTGACGTTTTTGATCGATTCAGGAGCAAAACCTTGCTTAATAAAGGAAAATTCTGTGAGAAAAGATATGATTCTAGCAAATAATCAACAGCTTTTCCTCGCTGGAATCTCAGAAAAGGTTGTTCCTACTCTTGGAAATTTTTCAACTACAATATTCGGATATCATATTGAATTTTTCATTGTGCCAAATGATTTTCCTATCGCAGAAAACGGAATTATTGGAGTTTCTTTCTTAGCACAACATCAAGCAAAAGTAAATTGGGAAGAAGAATGTCTCGAATTAAACACAATAAAATTTCCATTTATTAACACCGATTTTGAGGAACAAGAGGAGAATTTTTGGAGCAATGACTCAGAACTTTGGGAACAATTACAACCCTCTACTGAACAAAGTACTTCAAAACGATTAGCAGGAAGGCGAAAGAGAACCATTAATAAGATTTTGGAAATCGAAGAAAGCTCAGTCTTAAATGAAAGATACGATAAAATAATACCTCTTCTACAAACTCAACACCTCTCAGAGGACCACAAAAAGGAAGTCGAATTTTTAATAAGAAGATCAGCGGATCGATTTCACTTACCTAACGAACCACTACCTGCAACACATATACTCGAACATCGAATTATCACGACAGATGAAGCACCAGTTTTTGTGAAACAATATCGGTTTCCACCCATGCTTAAGGACGAAATTACTCGACAAACAGATAAAATGCTTGAACAAGGAATTATAAGGCCATCTTTTAGTCATTACAACTCGCCTTTGTGGTGCGTCAAGAAGAAAAATGACAGCAAAGAGAATGTGCAATGGAGAATTGTTCTAGATTATCGCCAACTCAATGCAAAATGCCTAGGAGACGCATTTCCTATACCAAATATTGTAGAAATCATTGACCAACTTGGAGGTTGTCGTTACTTCTCAGTTTTCGACTTAGCATCAGGGTTTTACCAAATTAAAATGAGCGAACAAGATGCCCACAAAACTGCTTTCTCGACTCCTTCAGGACACTTTGAGTTTTGCCGTATGCCAATAGGATTAAAAACCTCACCCCCCTGTTTCCAGAGGATGATAAATTTAGCGTTATCTGACATGGTAAATACGTCTCTATTTATATACTTAGATGACGTAATTATATTTGCAAAGACAGTCGAAGAACATCGTCAGAAATATCTAGCTATGATTGAAAGACTAAGGAGAGCGAATTTGCAACTACAACCAGACAAATGCGTCTTTTTAAAGACAGAAGTAAAATATCTTGGTCATATCATATCTGAAAAAGGCGTTCAACCAGATGAAGGAAAAGTAGCAGCCGTTTCAAAATTTCCTACGCCAAAAACACCTACAAATGTGAAGCAATTTCTTGGCCTGAGCGGTTATTATCGCAGATTCATACACAACTTCTCAAAAATTGCCAAACCACTAACGAGACTATTGGAAAAAGATGCACCATTTATCTGGACCAATGAACAACAAGCAGCATTTGATACACTGAAACAAAAGCTATGCGAGAAGCCTATATTAATTTTTCCCGATTTTTCTAAGCCTTTCATCCTAACTACAGACGCTAGTAATTTTGCTATAGCTGGAATCTTGAGCCAAGGACCAATAGGAAAAGACCAACCAGTTTCATATGTATCACGGATATTAACTTCAACTGAAGTGAACTAATGTACCTATGAGAAAGAAGCACTTGCCATACTTTATTGTGTGAAACATTTCAGAGTCTATCTATACCAAAACAAATTTACCATAATAACTGATCATCGACCACTTTGCTGGATGCGATCTGCCAAGGATCCTACTTCGAGGTTAACAAGATGGCGTCTAACGTTGGAAGAATATGATTTTGAAATTATGTACAAAGCTGGAAAATTGAATGTGAATGCTGACGCTCTATCACGAAACCCCATACAAAAGGAAACTGCTGAAAACGAAGCCGTTCAGGAGAAATTAAACGAGTGTTGATTACCACAAGACCAAAGAGAAATATAAAACCATCGACAAAAGGACAACAATATCGCGGAGCACTAGAAAAACAAAGACAGAAAAAAGTGAAAAAACAGATGACACGAACAAAACAAGAGAAAATAGATGATACTCAGATAGCAAAGAATCAAAATGTAATACAAAGAAAAAGGAAAAATAATTTATGCAGGAAAGAGGACAATAAGAATAAAAGGAAGAACATTTCTACAACAAAAGAGGAAAAGGAAACCTCTAAAAAGAAAAGAAAATATGTAGCCACAAAAAGCAATGACACAGATTTCATTGAAGATTTTAAAGATGCTGAAGAAAATATAGAAGAATTTAATGAAGAAGATTACCCAGTGAAAGAAAACTTGAGTCCCCGAAGAAAATATAATAAAATATTTAATGATGAAATTTCTGATGAAGAAGAGGAAACAGAAAAAATACTTAAACGATATGAAGAAACAAAGAATATTTTTGAATCACGTGATCAGCTGTTCATGCGATCAGATACATATGCATTTTTCCTTGATATAAACGGAGAACCAATTGACAATATCACACGATCGTTTGCACAAAGAAAAGAGATAGGTGAATTCGACGACAAGCGAATTGGAGGCCCAGCGTTATCGCAAGTTCGAACACGATATCAAATTGCCTTAATTGTTGTCGATAACAACACCCCTCTTAGTAATGTTAATACGACTCGAAATGTCATAAGGGATGCTTTTTCGGAATCAAGAAAATTACTCAGAGAAAGGAACATAAAGAGTTTTAGCATTTCAAAAATACAAGAGATAAACGAGATAAAATGGGGAGAAATATTTGAAATAATATGCACCATTTTCGGAAATACCGACATAGCTGTCACCATCTGCTTGAGCCTTGTCCAAATACCTCCAATTGCGGACCGTTTCGAGCTCCTCAAGGAAGCACACTCCTCTGCTGTTGGTGGACACCAAGGGATAGCTAAAACATATTATTAGACGAAACTATTTCTGGGAAAATATGAGATTTGATATAGAAACATTTATTGGACAGTGTTTAACGTGCAAGTTGAAGAAACTCATCAGAGAACGGATTCGTCCACCGATGATACTCACGGATACTCCTGGACAAGCCATGGACAAGATCTATCTGGACCTTGTAGGGCCGCTAGCCTTAACAGAAAATGGCAATAAATATTTGCTTACAATCCAATGTCATTTGACGAAATTCTTGGTTGCAATACCTTTGCCAGACATGTTAGCAAGCACAGTTGCGCACGCGTTTGCTACTCAGTTCATCTGTATCTTCGGCGTAGCTCGATCCCTGACCACGGACCAAGGACGTACCTTTGTGTCAGAACTCTTCGGTGAAGTAGCGAAGATTTTCAAGATTAAATGCTTCAAAACAACCGCTTATCACAGTATGAGCAACGGGAGTTTAGAAAGGAGACATTTGCAGCTAGAAGAATTCCTAGCAATGTACACAGAATCTGATTCAGCTTGGGACAAATGGGTCAACCTAGCCACATACACTTATAATACAAGCATACATTCTGCGACGAAGAAACGACCCTTTGATTTAATGTTTGGCCGTACTTCACTGCCCGTATCAAGTTTTCCTCTACATCCTTCTGAACGTTTGCTGACCTACGACAACTACCTAATTCAACTCGTTACACGGATTCATGAAGCCCAAGATCAAGCACGAAACAACCAGATTCAAGCTAAGGAAATAAACAAAAATTATTACGACCGGAAAACTTGTGAAAGAACAATACTACCAGGATCAAATGTTTTCCTTCGAAAAGGTCTAAGAAAGGGTAAACTAGACAACAAGGCAGAAGGCCCATACAAAGTTTTAGAAGTCCTCGATAATAACAGAATCAAGATTAAAGTCAAGAAGCAAGAAAAAATCGTTAACATTGACCGCCTCATACCTAGCAAGATAAAATAACAATCAGCATAGTCATCATAGTATCACAAACTAACAAAAGGAAGAATATCAAGTAATACGGAAATTTTCAATTTTTAGCATATCGAAATGTACTGGCTATATGGAATCGTCATCTGCATCTATTTATCAAAAGGATACGAGATTGAGCAATTATCAAATAATGCAGGATTAATTATTGAAAAAGGAACTGCCGTTCGATTAGTCCAAGGACACTATAGAATACTGTTCTTTATCCAGATACATGAAATGGAAGAGATGAAGATGGATATCAAAATTCGCCTACAAGAATTAAAAGAAAAATGCGACGCAGACTCAAAAACCCGTATCTTTTCAAATCAAATAATCCCACTGCTAGAACAACTAAGAAACATAGATAAAACTCAAGAAGAAACCTATCGGCTATTGCAACCAAAGATGGTAAAACATGATGCACCATTTGCTTTTATCAGTGAAATACACAAGGATTTATATGGATCACTCAATTAACAAGACCGAAGGGAGCTTGAAGAATTAATAACTGAGAACACTGACAAGATAACAAACCTTTCCGAAATAATAAGAGATCAAACACTTATAATGAAGGACCAATTCAAGGGTGTGAATGAAAGTATAGCCCGAATGATTAAACTACACAAAGAGACAGTTCAACACATTAACATCATACAAAATATGACTACAACCAATACTCGAAAAAATTATGAACTAGATGAAGCCATAAAGGTCTCCACTGCCATAAGCACAGCAAAATCATACTTGGATAATTTGAGAAGCGACTACGACGCTCTGTTTGATGCTGTACTACACGCCAAAAGTGGAAAAATACACCCGAAGGTTATAACAATGAAGAAAATAATGGACACCGTAGAGAAGCACTTCTTCAAAAGAAGATTTGAGAGATACCCAATTGACGACCTAAGTTCATACGATGACTTCATAAAACTATCAACAATCAACATCTTCATGAATAATGGAAAGTTTTTTTATTATATACTCGTTCCTTTTACTAACAATAACCTCTATACTCTTTATAACGTATTACCCGAATTTGCTAACCTAACGATTGGATATGGTTATACAAAGCCAGAGTCAAATTTATATGTAGTCAATAACAATGGCAAAACATATATGCCTATTTATAAAGAAGATTTAAAAGATTGCGTTTTTGTGGAAAATATTTATGTTTGCGACAGCCATTATCTTTTAACCAGAATTACTGAAGATTCTCCATGTGAAATCAAACTTATTGTTAATGAAACCATTAATGACATTAATTTATGTGATGTAAGAGTTGTAAAAACACATCCAAATCATTGGAGCAAGTCTGTAGACGCTTATAAGTTATATTTTTGTGTTCTCACGCCCGAAAAAATCAGAATTGCTTGCGATAATAATGAAGCCGATGTATTGATAGCAGGATCTGGATTTATCAAATTAACAGAAAATTGCAAAGTTAAAGGAAAAGATTTTAATTTTCAAACACCGAAAACAAGAAGCTTTATCGTAACAGAAATTATGTCAACAACAATAAGCTTAAAACCCGTAACAAATTTGCTAAATATAATAAATTTCAACAAAAATACAACAATTGAAGAATTGGAATCACTGCAAACTCCAGATATTGAACTGAAATTAGAATCCACTAAACTAGATGAAATTATCAAAAGAGCTGAAAAAATGATGACCCAAAATAGTCACATAATTACTAAAATAAAAAACTATTTCACTAAGTATTATCCATATATTCTCACACCTATAGGAATAACAATAGTTTTAGTAATATATAAAACTTGCTACAAGAAACTGTCTATTTAACAAACGAAAAAAATAATAAAAACAAAAAAAATATATATACAAAAACTATAATTACGAAATAATAAATAGAGTAAATATACACATGATACTATAAAAGTACAAAATGGCTGACAAAAAAAAAAAAAAAAAAATATATACAAAAAGGGAAATATACAAAAATATTTTTATATAATACAAAATATATACAATACCAAAGAATATATTTAATGCCAAAGATTGAAAAGTCTGAGCACCAGAGTAGAAACTAGTCATGAAGTATAAAGTGTTAAATAGATTGAAAATAATTTATTTAACTCATTTAATACACAAGTTTCAATATAAGAGGAAAACACAAACGATTATAGAAGATAAAGTATATAAAATGCATGTTAGTAAAATAAGAAAATAATTATAAAAGTTGATATATAAATATATGTATTATTATTATTATTTTTTTTTGGTTGGAAGTATTTCACCTCACATTTTTTTTTCTTTTGGCCTTCGTAATACTTGTCCAGCACCGCATCCACCATTTTGGAAATCAGGACGATCTCCTCGTCCTGCTCGCCCATGGGTTCGGTCTCCGGGAAAGTAGAAGCCGAAGCAGGCTCAACGTCGGATACCAGAACGGCCGGTGGTGTCGTCGGCTCGTATACTTGAGCCGATGTTGACGGCCCGGGCGAAGAGTAGGAAGGAGCACAAGATCTGAGAAATCACAAATTCGTTGCAAGTATACTTCAAATTGAGAAAACAGCGAAATCAGTTTCATATTTCAAAGTGAGAAAGCAACAAAACCAGCGTCATATTTCAAATCGAGAAAATCAGCAAAATTAGCCTCATACCTTTTAATCCCTCTCTTTTTAATACTCTCCTTGCACTCAGCACATATCATGTGCGAGTCTCTCTCCACCTTACGGCAGGCCATGTATAAAAGACGTAGTTTGGACCTACGGTCCTTTGGATCGAGATTCCCGGACATCACACGTCTCAAATCACTTTGAAGGAAGATCCCTTCCTCGCCCAATCTATTAATGACCCTTCGGATGCGGCGATGCAGTTTAACTAGTTTTTTTTCTTTTGGATCCACTAAAATCGAAATATTAAATTAAAAACTTGATATAAAAGGAAGAAACCCTGAAGAATAAAGTTTAAACCCGTTGGATAGACAAAAACTATGATCAAATGTATTGAATCTAATTGACAAAGAGATAATCACTTGCGAACTTTGCACGTGAAGTTTCGGAACCAGACTGATACCGGATAATCAAAGCATCCTTTTCATAAAGCTTTACAATCAAAAGATTACGTGCCAAATAATTTGTTAAGTTGAATGCAATGATAAACAAACGACGTAATCCTTATATATATAAAAATGTAACTATGTTTGTTTGTCTGTTTGTTTGTTTGTTTGTTTGTGTCGAAATGGCGCTTCAAAAAATCGATAGAAACGATTTCAAGCGCATCAGGGTGAATCTACGAACTCTTACAATTAAAATAGGCTATATAAAGAATCGATTTTTGAAATTTATTTCATCGAAAATCGCAAAAATGTACACCTCGGATCTCTTTAAATTTTCGTATCTTGCAAAAAAAATCGGTTTGAAATATTTTCTTTACCTTTTCATTGAACTATTCACCGGAAATTTGGCATTATTTTGATGCTGCCTTCAGTAGTGTTATGATTTTGTAAGTGAACTGCAGATTTACATTTTCAATATGCCGCTCCAAAAAAAATCACATTTAACTAAAGTTACGAAACAAGCTGCTGCTCTACGTGTTGTGCGAGCCGAGGAAGACGAGGAAGTTCGACAGGTAGGTGCTCCTTCTGGTTATTGTAACATTTTCTTCTTTTTGGTAGTACAACTTTCAAAACTTTTAGAACCGTCTATCAAGGTCTCGGACACGACAACGAGTGAAACTATCGATCGCAGAAATGATGATTCCTACAAAGTCATAGTTCGTGGCGATCAAGTACCAGCTGGTGAACACCCGGGACGATACAACGCTCGCAACAGTCGATGAGGTTGCTGCTATTATTGTCGGAAGAGTTTCAGATGAACGAGATATAGTGTTGCATACACGGGATAACCATCTTCAACGAATTTTTGATTGCAATCCTTATTATGACGCTTTACAGTATCCTTTGATGTTGTGGCAGGGTCAAACTGGATATACGTTCAAGATCCCGGAGGTCAATCCGCATACTCTTGCACCAACGGCTAAAAAGGTTTCTGCAATGGATTTTTATGCATTTCGCAGTGCAGTTCGTGACCAAGATTTCGACACTCTATTGCGGTTCAGACATTTATTCATCCAATATTCGGTTGATATGTACGCCAAAGTGGAAAGTGAACGACTCCGATATATTTCGACTCAGCAAGCGAGATTACGATCGGAGGCGTACGTTCATCTAAGACATGCTGTAGTTGCTGATGCTGCTGTCAATGCGAATGACATCGGAAGAATGGTTATTTTACCTTCTACTTTTGTGAACAGTCCTCGATATTTGGCGGAGTATACTCAAGATGCTTCGGCAATCGTGCGGAAATATGGCAAGCCAGATCTCTTCATTACTTTTACATGCAATCCATCATGGGACGAAATTAAATCTGCCCTTTTTGAGGACCAAGCTGCTATGGACAGACACGATATCATCGCCCGGGTTTTCAGACAGAAAGTCATCAAATTTCTTGAGTGTCTCACAGAAGGACGTGTTTTTGGTATTGTTTCAGCATACGTGTACTCAATAGAGTCGCAGAAACGTGGTCTCCCTTACATCCATTTATTACTCTTTCTGGAACAAAAACTTCGGCCAGCAGACATCGATTGGATTATTTCAGCAGAAATTCCAGACCCTGCAATAGATCCCAATCTTCACAGAATCGTTGTAAAACATATGATTCATGGACCATGTGGAGAAATGAATATGCAGTCACCTTGCATGAAGAATGGCCGCTGTACCAAACAATATCCAAAAGATTTATACAGAAGACGCAGTCCTAAAGATGGCGGCTTTACAACAACCATCAATATCCACGGACATGAAGGTCAACAGGTCACTATCGACAACCGGTGGGTCGTGCCATATTGTCCATTTTTATCAACATTTTTTGGCGGACATATTAACATTGAGTGCTGCAATTCAGTTGAGGCGATAAAGTATATATGTAGCTATATAAACAAAGGATCCGATCAGGCCGTTTTTCAAGTTCGGCACACAGATAGGTAGATAAATCCATTAGATGAGGTTCGCACTTATCAGGCAGGACGATGCATTAGTAGCAATGAAGCTGTTTGGCGACTTCTTTCTTTTCCAATACATGAACGCTTTCCTAATGTAGTTCATTTACAAGTCCACTTGGAAAACGGTCAACGTGTTTATTTCAACGAGGAAAATATGCAGCATCGCGTCGAACAGCCTCCAAAAACAACACTCACTGCTTTCTTTGCATTATGCCAAAATGCAGTTGAATCAGATTTTGCTCAAACTTTGTTATATGCTGAAGTTCCTACTTACTACACTTGGGATAATTCTGATAGAAGTTGGAATCCCCGGAGACGTGGTGAAGATGTTCCTAACTGGCCTGGAAGAAAACAGACTGCTGCGATTGGACGCATGTACGCCATTCATCCCAATAAGTTTGAGTGTTTCTGCTTGAGATTGTTACTCACAGTTGTAAGAGGACCACCATCATTCGCAGCTCTTCGAACAGTAGACGGCGAAGAATATCTTACGTACAGAGAGGCATTTGAGGTTCGCGGTCTTCTGGAAAACGATGATCACTGGACTCTGACAATGCAAGAGGCGGTTTTGACTCGGTATCCAAGCCATTTGAGGACATTGTTCTCCATCATTACAACCTCCTGCGAAGTTTCCAATCCTTTCGCACTTTGGAACATGTTCAAGGATCTGATGTCTGAGGATATACTCCATCGTCGAGAGCAAGAGCAACCAAACAGTATGGCATATGACATCATTTATGACGAAGCCATTCAGTTAATAGATGATATTGTTTATTCAATATCAGGTATTTATACATCTTCAAAAAATAATGTCTCTCCGAAACAAACTTTCTTAATACGAAATTATAAAACATACATTTACTTTCAGGCCGTCATGTAGCTGATTACGGTCTACCTGCACCGAGAATAGCTTTTCTTCATAACAATGAGGTTCGTGTACAGCTGAATTACGATGCTGACGCTCTTGCTGTCGGTGTTCGAACGGCTTTGCCTACTCTTAATAACGCCCAAAGATGTTTCTATGATGCCGTAATGGAAAAAGTTGATGCTAATGATCCGGCCATATTTTTTCTCAATGCCTGCGGCGGAACAGGCAAAACTTATTTACTGAACCTTTTGCTATCCACTGTAAGGAGTCATCGCCAAATAGCTATAGCTTTAGCCTCTACTGGTAACGCTTCAACATTGTTACAAGGCGGACGAACGGCACATAGCGTTTTGAAGCTTCCATTGAATTTGCATTATCAAGAGGCACCAGTTTGTAACATCAGCAAAAATAGTGACAGGGCTGGAATGTTACGTTTGTGCAAATTAATAGTCTAAGATGAAAGATCTTCTTCCCATGAGAATGCTGTAGACGC
Source organism: Telenomus remus (assembly GCA_020615435.1). NCBI lineage: Eukaryota > Metazoa > Arthropoda > Insecta > Hymenoptera > Scelionidae > Telenomus > Telenomus remus. The sequence goes on along the minus strand of CM036343.1, from coordinate 7,920,539 downwards.
ACTACACAGAACCTTGAGAGATCTTCGGAATGATGATCGTACAATGGGAGGTTTAGTGGTCATACTAGCTGGTGACTTTCGACAAACCCTCCCAGTTATAGCCCGTGGTACTCCTGCTGATCAACTCCACGCCAGCATCAAGAGTTCTCCATTATGGCAAGCCGTAGTCCTCCACACGCTCACAAGAAACATGAGAGTTTTTCTTCATAATGACGAAAACGCTGCCAATTTTTCGTCATTGCTTCTCCGAATCGGTGATGGATTAGAGCCTCTAGACAATGATGGAAACATTACACTCTCTCCAAATCTCTGCTGCATCGAAAATTCCACTGAAGACCTTATTGCTGCCGTGTTTCTCGACATTCAGCAGAATTACGAACAGCAGAATTGGTTATGCGAAAGGGCTATTTTAGCCCCCACGAATGATGTCGTGTCGGCATTCAATGACAAGATATTGGCCGAAATCATTGGAGACGAAAAGGTTTACACTGCTTTCACTTCTGTGGTGAACCAGGATGATGTGGTGAATTATCCTGTTGAGTTCTTAAGCTCCTTGGAGTTGCCTGGCGTGCCATCGCAGATATTAAAATTGAAAGTCGGTGTTCCAGTTCTTCTACTGCGGAATTTAAACCCTCTACTTCTATGCAACGGAACACGAATCTGCATCACTCAACTTCGAGACAGGATAATTGAAGGTATTTTAAAACAATTTCAGTGGTATTGTCATGTTCAATTAATTATTACACAACTGTTTACAATTTTTAGGTATAATAATGAATGGAGCCTATGAAGGAACGCATGTCGTTATACTTCAGATTCCAATTATTTCAACGGACCTGCCGTTCGAGTTTAAAAAGAGGCGATTCCCGGTGAGATTAGCCTTTGCCATGACAATCAATAAAGCGCAGGGACAAACCAAAAAACTCCAAATATCGTATACCAAAATGCGTTAGTGTAATTATATCATGTTTGTTGTACCAAATAAACGAGGTTTTACCACGTTTACGTGTGTTTTTCCTCGCGCTTTGCGCAAAATTACCGATTTATCATTTCTTACATCCAAATTTCAAATTACTTATATCATTGCAATTTAAATGTTGCTACATTCTTCTACAGTTTATACAGTGCGGCGACGATGAGCCCCGTGCGAAGCACGGGTGCTTAGCTAGTTGTACATAAACAAATAACACAAACAAACTATTCACACACACACTCACACACAAACATAGCAAACTTACCTCATAAACATGTAATCAAACACCGGCAACCAGCGAACACGACTTTATACGCGAGTGACAACAACTCAACATAACCGAAAAGTGTCAAACAGCTGTAAACCAATATGGCGACTGCGGCGCCCACATTTAAACTTGGAAATTGAATAATGAAATGTTTATTTATTGAATATGATTGTTTAAACAATCCAAATTGTTTATAAAATTGTTCATAAAATTTTTGTAAGCTATTTTCAGAATTTCAAGATGTTTAAAGCTAAGATAATGGAAAAACAAATTGAACAAATTTGAAGGTTATGTCTAAAAATAGATTTTGAGGTTAGAAAATTGACTCTCCGCTAGGTGGCGTATATCTTTCTAGCAATAAGAGTGACAAAATGGCATTACTCCGCTAGGTGGCCAAGCACTGTTAAAATGAACAATGATTGGCTATTGCCAATAATGGCTATTGCCAACTTAAAATGATAAAAATCGCTGTACTGATATTAAATAAAAGCTTTTATTTTTGCTCATTTGAGTTGTCATCAGCCGTCATCTTTGTTTATTATCACAGTGTGTATTATTACAAGAAGTAATCTATATTTTTGGTATTTTTATAATTGAATAAAATTACTTCTATTTTTCTATCATTGTTTATCTTTTCAGTGAATATCATATTGTATGTCTGTTATTCACACTATGTTTGAATTTACAAAATTTCGAAGTTCTGCTAATTTTCATTCAAGAGAGGGTCATCTAAATGGAAGACTGTTAAAAATACATATTAAACTGAATTAAATTTTAGACAAATATATTCACTCAATTTTGAGAATGGCATTTTACTGATAGTGTTGTATAGGTCTCTTTTATTTATTATTGAAAGTCAAATTAAACCTTTTATATTCGTATATTTTACGAGGATACAGCGCGTGAACAAAACTTGGAATAGCTAAGATACTTTTGAGTGTAATATTTGTAAGTGTCGATATTCGCGGTGTCGCGGCGCGGCGGAGAATCTGGCTAAGTCCTGTCGGCGGGACTGATTAGAAGTAATGAGCTCGGAGCTCTTAATTAATTGTCGTAAAGATTGATTCTGACGCCCATCGGGAGCGTCCGGCCGGTCGCCAGCGGCGATCGCCCCTCCAGATTTTGCCAAAACCGCTGAATCGTGCCCTTGACTAAGCACACGGGCAGCGCGGTTTCAGCAAAATCGCGTACAAAACTGGAAAATTTCCCATGCTCGATCATCAAAATGATGCTCGAGCTTTCTAAATGATATTTGATAATTATTGAATTACAAAAACTGAATAGTCGCTCGGATGTCCCAGACATCCGGCCAAAAACTGATATTTTAATTCGAGACCTTTTATTTAATAGTTATAATGTTAATAAACATTAAGTTAAAACATTAAATAAGGTAAAAGTTGTGCTGCGGCACAACAATAGTTCAATGATCGTATAAGACATTTTGAATCACGTTTCATTTTATTTGTAAGTTAACTTCGTTTTACTCTTATCGAGTATTGAATAATGTTACTAAATATAACATAATGGTAAAATAATGTTACTGACATAATCAGTTTTTAGTTTTCCAACATCTTAGAATGTATCCATTTCATTCTCCGCTGAATACTGAAGTCTTCGAAGGAAAATTCTAGAACAATAAATAAAAACATACTTAGTTCAATTCAATAGAAAAGGATAAAGTCTTGAAATAACAATAAATCCTTAATTAAAAAGTTTTCCGTCGCACAGGTTTTTAAAACAGTAACCAAAAAGTTTGAATGAATGGAACTAAATAAATAGAACTTTATATCAGGCTCAAAGTGATTTGATTTTACAGATCACAATTAGTTTTACAAAAAAAATAACAGTGTATCAAAATATTAAAACAATTTTTCTCGAATCTCTTCATTCTCCAGATGCGGGGTGAAAAAGTATCTGGGACGCTTTGTGTCTGGCGGCGATTTTTCTTTTTTCTACTCAGGTGCTGTTTTGTTTTTGACTGACAACCCTCTTTTATATCCTATCCTACTAATATAATAATACTGAGAATATGTTTGTTTGTTTGTTTGTTTGTTTGTTTGTTTGTTTGTCTGAGCATCACGCCTCAACGAAGCGTTCGGAAATGATTTCAAAGCATCAGGGTGATTCTTTGGACTCTCAGAATTAACGTAGGCTACATTAGAAATCGATTTCTTAATTTTTTTTCAGAGAAAATTTCAAAAACATTTTCTTAGTTTTCAAATAGCTTCAAATTTTTCATGAACACAATACATAAGCCATTATAAATAGAGTTCGAAAACGTAATGTTACGTTTCATATTCTGTAAAATGACTATCCTCCCTTCCTTATTAATAAACAAACGTAAGTATGAGAATAATTTTGAAATATTTTCTTGGGTTCGCAATTCGATCGTTATTTTGTATTTGATTCAGTATGACTTTTCATTCAGTCGTGTTTATATCGTGTCCGCCAGTGACTTTATAAGTGACATCGAAATGCCGACGGAACGTAAAACACATTTGCAAAAAATAACTATTGATACAGCTAACATAGAGCTGCGCAAGCTACAGAGGCTGAGGAACAGCTTTGCCTCATCTGAATGGAGACCAAAGATCCTTCTACGATGCGGTACTACAAAAAATTGACAACAACGATCCTGCAATTTTTTTCCTGAATGCCTGTGAAGAAACAGGAAAAACATATTCATTGAATCTCCTGCCGTCAACTATCGGGAGTCGTCGTCACGTGGCTTTAGCTTTGGCTTCAACTGGTAACGCTTCCACGTTGTTACAAGGAGGACGAACTGCTCACAATGTGCTCAAGTTGCCACTGAATTTGCACCATCAGGAGACCCCATTTTGTAACATCAGCGAAAATAGTCAAAGGGCCGAGGTGCTGCGGTTGTGCAAACTATTGGTGTGGGATGAATGTTCTTCTTCGCATAAGCATGCAGTAGAGGCACTCGAGAGAACCTTGAGAGATATACGGAGTGACAATCGGATAATGGGAGGATTAGTCGTTATATTAGCTGGTGATTTTCGACAAACCCTCCCGGTCATCACCCGTGGAACTCCAGCTGATTAGCTTCATGCCAGTATCAAAAGTTTAATCTTATGGCAAAGTGTCATAGTCCATTCGCTGACTATTAACATGAGGGTATATCTTCACAATGATGAGAACGCTGCCAATTTTTCTGCATTACTTTTGACAGTCGGCAATGGTACGCTACCAACAGATGCTAATGGAAATGTTACTCTTTCTCTTGAACTATGCACTATTGCCAATTCTACTGATAAACTGATTGCTGCAGTTTTTTCCAACATCCAGCGAAATCACTTACACATGGATTGGTTATGTGAAAGAGCTATTTTAGCGTTAACAAACGATGTTGTCACTGATTTGAATGACAAAATATTGGCTACAATTCCCGGGGAACAGAAAATTTACACCTCTTTCAATTCCGTAGTAAATCAAGATGAAGTGGTAAACCATCCGGTTGAGTTCTTGAACTCGCTTGAATTGTCTGGAGTTCCGCCACACATACTGAAATTAAAAGTCGGAGTTCCTGTTATGCTGCTGCGAAATTTAAATCCTCCTGTTTTATGCAATGGAACTCGAATCCGCATCACTCAACTTCGGCATAGGATTATAAAAGGTAGGAAGCTATAGATTGTCACACAACTTTTACATTTTATACCAAATGTATTGACATACTATTTAATTTGTATGATTTGAAGGCACTATAATGACTGGATCGAATCAAGGTGCGAACGTCATGATCCCTCAGATACCAGTGATCCCAACAGATCTTCCATTTGAATTCAAAAGACGACAATTTCCCGTGAGATTGGCACTTGCAATGACCATCAATTAAGCTCAAGGTCGAACGCTCCATGTTGCTGGTGTACACCTTGAAAAACTATGTTTTTCTCACGGACAATTTTATGTTGCATGTTCGCGCGTCTCCGACCCACAGAATTTACACATTTACGCTCCAGAGAGTAAAACATCGAATATTGTTTACCAGAATGCGTTAGTTCATCAAGGTTTACCAGAATGCGTTAGTTCAATAAGGTTTACCAGAATGCGTTAGTTCAATAAGGTTTACCAGAATGCGTTAGTTCAATAAGGTGTTGTAGTATCACGATGTATCAATAAATGCCATGATTTTACCACGGTTACGTGGGTTTCTTCTCGAGCACAATGCAAAATGGATTCATTAATTATTTTGTATAACCTTTTTCGTCCTTACAATTTGTTTATCCGAACGATTCGGAAAAAAAACCTTAACTAACTCATATAGTCCAGCGAAGCTGACGCCCGAGCGAAGCGAGGGTGCTCAGATAGTTTGGTATAAAATGTAAAAGTTGTGTGACAATCTACAGCTTCCTACCTTTTATAATCCTATGCCGAAATTGAGTGATGCGGATTCGAGTTCCATTGCATAAAACAGGAGGATTTAAATTTCGCAGCAGCATAACAGGAACTCCGACTTTTAATTTCAGTATGTGTGGCGGAACTCCAGACAATTCAAGCGAGTTCAAGAACTCAACCGGATGGTTTACCACTTCATCTTGATTTACTACGGAATTGAAAGAGGTGTAAATTTTCTGTTCCCCGGGAATTGTAGCCAATATTTTGTCATTCAAATCAGTGACAACATCGTTTGTTAACGCTAAAATAGCTCTTTCACATAACCAATCCATGTGTAAGTGATTTCGCTGGATGTTGGAAAAAACTGCAGCAATCAGTTTATCAGTAGAATTGGCAATAGTGCATAGTTCAAGAGAAAGAGTAACATTTCCATTAGCATCTGTTGGTAGCGTACCATTGCCGACTGTCAAAAGTAATGCAGAAAAATTGGCAGCGTTCTCATCATTGTGAAGATATACCCTCATGTTAATAGTCAGCGAATGGACTATGACACTTTGCCATAAGATTAAACTTTTGATACTGGCATGAAGCTAATCAGCTGGAGTTCCACGGGTGATGACCGGGAGGGTTTGTCGAAAATCACCAGCTAATATAACGACTAATCCTCCCATTATCCGATTGTCACTCCGTATATCTCTCAAGGTTCTCTCGAGTGCCTCTACTGCATGCTTATGCGAAGAAGAACATTCATCCCACACCAATAGTTTGCACAACCGCAGCACCTCGGCCCTTTGACTATTTTCGCTGATGTTACAAAATGGGGTCTCCTGATGGTGCAAATTCAGTGGCAACTTGAGCACATTGTGAGCAGTTCGTCCTCCTTGTAACAACGTGGAAGCGTTACCAGTTGAAGCCAAAGCTAAAGCCACGTGACGACGACTCCCGATAGTTGACGGCAGGAGATTCAATGAATATGTTTTTCCTGTTTCTTCACAGGCATTCAGGAAAAAAATTGCAGGATCGTTGTTGTCAATTTTTTGTAGTACCGCATCGTAGAAGGATCTTTGGTCTCCATTCAGATGAGGCAAAGCTGTTCCTCAGCCTCTGTAGCTTGCGCAGCTCTATGTTAGCTGTATCAATAGTTATTTTTTGCAAATGTGTTTTACGTTCCGTCGGCATTTCGATGTCACTTATAAAGTCACTGGCGGACACGATATAAACACGACTGAATGAAAAGTCATACTGAATCAAATACAAAATAACGATCGAATTGCGAACCCAAGAAAATATTTCAAAATTATTCTCATACTTACGTTTGTTTATTAATAAGGAAGGGAGGATAATCATTTTACAGAATATGAAACGTAACATTACGTTTTCGAACTCTATTTATAATGGCTTATGTATTGTGTTCATGAAAAATTTGAAGATTTTCAAAAAACTAAGAAAATGTTTTTGAAATTTTCTCTGAAAAAAAATTAAGAAATCGATTTCTAATGTAGCCTACGTTAATTCTGAGAGTCCAAAGAATCACCCTGATGCTTTGAAATCATTTCCGAACGCTTCGTTGAGGCGTGATGCTCAGACAAACAAACAAACAAACAAACAAACAAACAAACAAACATATTCTCAGTATTATTATATTAGTAGGATAGGATATAAAAGAGGGTTGTCAGCCAAAAACAAAACAGCACCTGAGTAGAAAAAAGAAAAATCGCCGCCAGACACAAAGCGTCCCAGATACTTTTTCACCCCGCATCTGGAGAATGAAGAGATTCGAGAAAGATTGTTTTAATATTTTGATACACTGTTATTTTTTTTGTAAAACTAATTGTGAACTGTAAAATCAAATCACTTTGAGCCTGATATAAAGTTCCATTTATTTAGTTCCATTCATTCAAACTTTTTGGTTACTGTTTTAAAAACCTGTGCGACGGAAAACTTTTTAATTAAGGATTTATTGTTATTTCAAGACTTTATCCTTTTCTATTGAATTGAACTAAGTATGTTTTTATTCATTGTTCTAGAATTTTCCTTCGAAGACTTCAGTATTCAGCGGAGAATGAAATGGATACATTCTAAGATGTTGAAAAACTAAAAACTGATTATGTCAGTAACATTATTTTACCATTATGTTATATTTAGTAACATTATTTAATACTCGATAAGAGTAAAACGAAGTTAACTTACAAATAAAATGAAACGTGATTCAAAATGTCTTATACGATCATTGAACTATCGTTGTGCCGCAGCACAACTTTTACCTTATTTAATGTTTTAACTTAATGTTTATTAACATTATAACTATTAAATAAAAGGTCTCGAATCAAAATATCAGTTTTTGGCCGGATGTCTGGGACATCCGAGCGACTATTCAGTTTTTGTAATTCAATAATTATCAAATATCATTTAGAAAGCTCGAGCATCATTTTGATGATCGAGCATGGGAAATTTTCCAGTTTTGTACGCGATTTTGCTGAAACCGCGCTGCCCGTGTGCTTAGTCAAGGGCACGATTCAGCGGTTTTGGCAAAATCTGGAGGGGCGATCGCCGCTGGCGACCGGCCGGACGCTCCCGATGGGCGTCAGAATCAATCTTTACGACAATTAATTAAGAGCTCCGAGCTCATTACTTCTAATCAGTCCCGCCGACAGGACTTAGCCAGATTCTCCGCCGCGCCGCGACACCGCGAATATCGACACTTACAAATATTACACTCAAAAGTATCTTAGCTATTCCAAGTTTTGTTCACGCGCTGTATCCTCGTAAAATATACGAATATAAAAGGTTTAATTTGACTTTCAATAATAAATAAAAGAGACCTATACAACACTATCAGTAAAATGCCATTCTCAAAATTGAGTGAATATATTTGTCTAAAATTTAATTCAGTTTAATATGTATTTTTAACAGTCTTCCATTTAGATGACCCTCTCTTGAATGAAAATTAGCAGAACTTCGAAATTTTGTAAATTCAAACATAGTGTGAATAACAGACATACAATATGATATTCACTGAAAAGATAAACAATGATAGAAAAATAGAAGTAATTTTATTCAATTATAAAAATACCAAAAATATAGATTACTTCTTGTAATAATACACACTGTGATAATAAACAAAGATGACGGCTGATGACAACTCAAATGAGCAAAAATAAAAGCTTTTATTTAATATCAGTACAGCGATTTTTATCATTTTAAGTTGGCAATAGCCATTATTGGCAATAGCCAATCATTGTTCATTTTAACAGTGCTTGGCCACCTAGCGGAGTAATGCCATTTTGTCACTCTTATTGCTAGAAAGATATACGCCACCTAGCGGAGAGTCAATTTTCTAACCTCAAAATCTATTTTTAGACATAACCTTCAAATTTGTTCAATTTGTTTTTCCATTATCTTAGCTTTAAACATCTTGAAATTCTGAAAATAGCTTACAAAAATTTTATGAACAATTTTATAAACAATTTGGATTGTTTAAACAATCATATTCAATAAATAAACATTTCATTATTCAATTTCCAAGTTTAAATGTGGGCGCCGCAGTCGCCATATTGGTTTACAGCTGTTTGACACTTTTCGGTTATGTTGAGTTGTTGTCACTCGCGTATAAAGTCGTGTTCGCTGGTTGCCGGTGTTTGATTACATGTTTATGAGGTAAGTTTGCTATGTTTGTGTGTGAGTGTGTGTGTGAATAGTTTGTTTGTGTTATTTGTTTATGTACAACTAGCTAAGCACCCGTGCTTCGCACGGGGCTCATCGTCGCCGCACTGTATAAACTGTAGAAGAATGTAGCAACATTTAAATTGCAATGATATAAGTAATTTGAAATTTGGATGTAAGAAATGATAAATCGGTAATTTTGCGCAAAGCGCGAGGAAAAACACACGTAAACGTGGTAAAACCTCGTTTATTTGGTACAACGAACATGATATAATTACACTAACGCATTTTGGTATACGATATTTGGAGTTTTTTGGTTTGTCCCTGCGCTTTATTGATTGTCATGGCAAAGGCTAATCTCAGCGGGAATTGCCTCCTTTTAAACTCGAACGACGGGTCCGTTGGAATAATTGGAATCTGAGGTATAACGACATGCGTTCCTTCATAGGCTCCATTCATTATTATACCTAAAAATTGTAAACAGTTGTGTAATAATTACTTGAACATGACAATACCACTGAAACTGTTTTAAAATACCTTCAATTATCCTGTCTCGAAGTTGAGTGATGCAGATTCGTGTTCCGTTGCATAGAAGTAGAGGGTTTAAATTCCGCAGTAGAAGAACTGGAACACCGACTTTCAATTTTAATATCTGCGATGGCACGCCAGGCAACTCCAAGGAGTTTAAGAACTCAACAGGATAATTCACCACATCATCCTGGTTCACCACAGAAGTGAAAGCAGTGTAAACCTTTTCGTCTCCAATGATTTCGGCCAATATCTTGTCATTGAATGCCGACCCGACATCATTCGTGGGGGCTAAAATAGCCCTTTCGCATAACCAATTCTGCTGTTCGTAATTCTGCTGAATGTCGAGAAACACGGC